>JAKOGI010001611.1:0-155791 GCA_029747015.1 Carnegiea gigantea
TTTTTGTTGAAGAACTTAAATTTATGTTCTCTCTCTCTCTCTTTTTTTTTTTTTTTTCCAGGAAGCTGTTGAATCAACTTAAATTTCTTTCTGCCAGCCACGACTCCCCTGATTGAATCGTGAAGTGAGGTCGACTTCTAAGACGAGGAATTGTTTCTCCCCGTAGATTCGATTCTTCGCAGGCGACTCCCTCATTTAATCTAATTGGAGTCGACTTGAATTTCTTCCTTTCAGCCACGACTCCTCCGATTAGATCGTGACGTGAGGTCGACTTTTAAGACGAGGAATCGTTTCTCCCCGTAGATTCGATTCTTTGTAGGCAACTCCCTCACTTAATCTAATTAGGGTCGACTTGAATCTCTTTCTTCCAGCCACGACTCCTCCGATTAGATCGAGAACTGAGGTCGACTTCTAAGACAAGGAATCGTTTCTCCCCGTAGATTCGATTCTTCGCAGGCGACTCCCTCATTTAATCTAATTGGGGTCAACTTGAATTTCTTCCCTGCAGCCATGGTGCATTTTCTGGATTCATCATCCGATCCCAAGAAGCCAACTCTTACCATCTTGGACAAAGAAGATGATCTAATTGAAGAAGGCGTGACTCTCCATGTAGATATGCCAACGCCCCTATCGTCAAGACGTTCTTTACTCCATAACTACCTTGCAGATTCATGCTGGAGTGTGGAATCTACCCGTGACATACAAAGATCAGACAGAGTCATCTCGACTTTAAGAGTCTTGAAACTTAGCTCGCCATTATTTGCATCTTCAGTCCCTTCCCAAGGAGCAACACCCTTACTTAGGCATCGTATCATGGACGGGACACTATCCTAGGGCAATTTTTCACCTTGTTTCTCCGACAACTTCTTCATACCGTGCTATTGGGAATGCTCGGTCGCAACAAAGATAGACTTAAGGAATGGAGGCTTCATGACAGACTATATGTATCACTGTTCTCTTATGACATGAGTCTCACCATCTTCAAAGTATTCTGTGAACTGTGGTGCCACATTACCAACACCTTCTGCACAGAAAGTGGCGATATGTCAATCTCCTTATGGGATTTACGGACGATAGGTGGACTTCCAGCTGACGGTCCTTACTATGAAGAAGTCATTCCACCCGTCAGAGAACTCCTTTCTGCAGGACGTGGAGAAAATGCTATTCCAGCGACTTGCACATTTCTCTTTTCTGCATTCCACAGACTATGCCAAGATGTTCATGGCATTGTTCAACTTCCTGCTACTGAATGGATACGCTTCTGGTTTCGAGGGCGGCAGATTTACACACCTCCTCCCAGTCGCGACAACAGAAAGCGAGTTAAAGCTCCAACAAACACATTATGTCCATCTGGTATGATTTCTCCTCGCACAGGGCGAACGAAGAGAGAGAAGGACCCTTTTGTGACGCTCAACATTCCTGAGGCCCTAATCGAAGAGACCTACCTTGCTGTGCTTATTTCCTGTAGGTTGTGCTCCTTTGTGCTATCAACTGAAGCAGTGTGCCTTATTCGCCCAGCTGTGTTTGTAGCTGCAAGCAAATTGGCTCACGGAGAATGTTTAAACCTCGCAATTCCTGCTCTAGCTAGCATTTATCGGGGATTGCATAGAATTTCTACAGCTCGGAGCCTGAATAAGTTAGAAGTAATTTTCCCCATTTACTACGTTTATGGCTGGTTAGGGACTTACTTCCAAACTTATTTTGATCATCCCCATCATCGGCATGGCCATCCTAAAATGGTGAGGTTCTCTGGTGAAAAGATGAATCGGACTCCTGACGTACAAGAAGCTCTAGAGTTATTAAAATGCAAGGATCCGTCTGTCATGTATTCTAACGCTCTCATGAAGGATACATTGATCACCTTGATTGACACCCAAAATTTATCCTTAAGCTGGAAAGCATATTTGATTTGCTTCTGCTCTGGGTTTTTGACCTTGTGACAAGGAAGAACAATTGTGATCAAACCATACTTCCCTTGTAAGTTTGGGCGACAATTTGGCTTCTATCAAGATGTGCTAAATGAGCCACGGATGAGTGACTGAGAGGGCACCTTACAAGACGTAGCTCGCTATTGGTTCAACCTTACAGAACATATAACAAGGTCCAGCGTGACAATTCCTGCTCCTCCTGACAAGAAGTCTACACTGCTTACTATTGCATACCCTAATTGGTAGCGGTCTTCGTGGGCGATCTTTTCTCTCAAAGGCCTAAATATCGTAAAGGCGAGACTGTGAAACCACGAAGAGCTTCTAAATTGAGAGTCGCTGATGATGCATCCGCCTTAGTTGTCACTTCCGGTAAAGCAAGTGCACATAAGCCAATCATGCAGCAGCGTAATGAACATGCCCTATCCCCAGCTGAGCTTAGAAAAGAAGGAGGAGATAGTTCCTCGTTGGGAGCAAACACATCTCCTCAGAAAAGTAGAAGTTGTTCACCTGGTAAGGAGAAGATTGAAGCTTTGAGAGGTTTGGGTGTTAGGTCATCCATTAGTGGAGCGAAGAATTTGTCAGGCTCGAAGAGCAAACCAGACATTGGAACCAAGCTACCTAACTCCAAGAGCAAGTCTAACAGTGCGATGAGCTCACTGAAACCAGAGAATAAATCAAAGGGAGAGGTGCATCTTGTTATCCTGCCCCCTTTTCCTTCCCTTCTTTTTTAACTTAACCCTCCTTTGAATATACGGATATACTGCTGAAATCGAAGACAAACTTAAGGTCGCATTTGGTGACAAAGACAGTGAAGCCACCTTGACTGTGCCTGCTTCCAAGTCAACTGAGGACGATTCTATTAGCATCATGCCATCGCCAGTGAAACAAACAGAGCGCTGTGAATCACCTACTCTTTCTGTTGCAACCTACTTCCCTGGGAGAATTGCTTCTAGCGTGTTTCATGATTTGGCCTTGAATGTGAAGCAGCGTTTTCAGCAACAGTTGAAAAAGTTCATCCCAAAGACAGAAGGCGACCTTGCAAATATCCGTCAGGAAGTTGAGCAGATATTGAAACGCTATCATCCTTCCAGGCAGATTATTTGGGGCTGAAGAATAGTGTCGAGACATACTTGAACGAAGTCGGATAGTACCTGAAATTGAAAGCCCAATTAGAAGATCGGACTCCTACCAAAGATGTGCTAAGCAAGCGAGCAGCCTTATTAGACAAACTTGGGGAGGCACGAGCTTCAGTGGAAAAGGTCGGTGCGCAGTTTGATGAGACGACTACTGCCATCGCCCAAGCTCATAAGCGAAGGAAGCTACTTGAGGTAGATCTTGAGCGAGCAAAGGCGGATGAGCTGGAATTGCAAGACGAATTAGTAGAGACTGAAACTTCGTTGAAGAAAGCCAAAGATGGTATGTCTCTTCTTGAAAAAGAAGTTGCTAATTTAGATGTTGCGCCCCTAGTTACCGCAGAAGAAACGACTCAAGTTGAAGCAGCAAGGAAATGTGCCTAAGAGCTTTTGGGCGCACTGGATGCCTAAACCATATCTGGTGGATTTGTTCTAGATTTTTTTTTTTTTCACTGTGTAACTTGTTACTTTTTTTTGAACTCAGTATGGTTTTATTGTAATTGGTTTTGATATATTGCAATAAGATGAATCTTTCAATTCGACTTTATGCAATAATATGTAGCTATATCCAATGAACAAAATCAATGCACTAACACAATTTATTCATCCTTTTTTTTTTTACTGATGTACTTAAGAAATATACCAAAGTTGCCTACATACCTAAAGGGAATGTAATACCCGAAAAGATCAAGCCATACGTAGTTCAAGAACATAACATTTTTTTATTTGTTTTGTTTTGCCGTTCACAGTTTAGACTCTTGCGGGCTAGGAGTTTTACAAAGGAATTTGACTTGCACGCACGAGTGGTTTAGGCTCTTACTTAGGAGCTTTACAACATTAATTCTATTTCAAGGATAATAACGCTTCAAGAACTTACCGTTTATGGGTCCTACACGCACTCCATCAGCACCAACTATCTTGTACGCTCCATTTGTGTAAACTTCTCTGACTACATAAGGACCATCCCACTTGGAGGTGAATTTGCTTCCAGATTTGTGAGAAACAATGATCGGTCTTCTTACTGCCAGTACTTGGTATCCCACTTGGAACGAGCGTGGCTGAACCTTTTTGTTGAACGCTCTCGATAGACGGGCTTGGTAGCATTCTAGCTTTTGTTGTGCCTGAAGTCTCCTCTCATCAAGGGCCTCCAACTCAGCTAAGCGAAGCCTGTGATTTTCGTCTTTCGTCAAACCTTCCTGTATGGCGATGCGGAGTGATGGGATTTGAAGCTCCAACGGTAGAACAGCTTTAACTCCATACACCAAAGCGAACGGGGTCGATTGTGTTGGCGTCTTGTACGTTGTTCGATATGCCCAAAGAGCTTCCCCTAGTCTCTCGTGCCAATCCCGTTTAGACTTTGCGACAACCTTTTTCAGTAAGTTGCAAAGTGTTTTGTTAAAGGCTTATGCCAGGCCGTTTGCAAGGGCATTGTACATGGAAGACTTATGCTGGGAAAACTTAAACTTCTCGCACATGCTTGTCATCAGGCTGTTGAAGAAAGGCTTACCATTATCGGTGATAATGTACCTCGGCACACCATACCGATAGATGATGTGTGTCCTTATGAAGTCAACCACATTTTCTTTTTTGACCTCTCTTAGTGGAATCGCTTCCGCCCATTTAGAGAAGTAATCAGTGGCAGCTAGGATATAGGAGTGACCAGCAGACGATTTAGGCGTGATTGGTCCAACGACATCGAGCCCCCATGCCTCAAATGGCCAAGATGCAACTATTGGGTGGAGAGGTTCGGGAGGTTGATGTATGAAGTTAGCATGGAATTGGCAAGCATCGCACCTCTTTGCATAATTTATGCAATCTTGCACCATAGTGGACCAGTAGTAGCCCATCCTTTTAATGCGATCATGTAACCTAGGCCTTGATTAGTGTGCTCCACACACACTTGAATAAGCTTCTGTCATTGCTTGCTTTGCTTCTTCCACGTCCAAGCATTGTAACCAAAAACCAAGAGGGAGCGTCGATAGAGCATCCCGTTGTAGTAAAGGAAGCTTGAAGCCCTTCGCTGTATTTCTGTCTTATGCCTTGGGTCATTAGGCAGTTTTCCATGCTCTAAGTACTCAATTATAGGTTGACGCCAGTCTTCTGCATCTGTTTCAAGAACACATATCATGTTGACATCTTCCTTTGAGTTTTCATCATCTAGCGGAACAACCCAGTGGCTACATACTGGAATAGTCACTTCTCCTTCTGCCCCCAGTGCCAAAGTGGCTGCGAGGCTTGCTAGTGTGTCAGCCATCTTGTTGGCACTCCTTGGCACATGCTCTAACTTGACCGTATCTAACTTATTTAGCAGGCGTAATGCTTGCCTGTGATATGGGACAAGGTCCTCTTTCTTGACCTCGTATTCATCAAGTAGTTGATTAATGACTAACTGCGAGTCACCATATATGTTGAGATCGGTGATCCTCATCTCAATAGCCATTTCAAGGCCTAAGTTAAGCGCTTGGTATTTCGCCGCATTGTTAGAGCATAACTAAGTGAGCACAAATGAATACGGAAGAATGTGCTTTTTGGGGGAAACGAAGACCAATCCTGCACCAGCGCCATCGCGTCTAGTTGCACCATCAAAATACATTTCCCCGGGAGGGAGGATATCGATGTAGAACACGCCCTCTCCTGGCAAATCATCATTTAGCTCCCAATCATTAGGAATGGGATGATCTGCCAAGAAATCTGTCAACGCTTGGCCCTTAACCGCTCTTTGGGGTACATAGATAAGGTCGTACTGTTTTAAGATGACCGCCCATTTTGCCAGTCGCCTATTTAAGATTGGCCTAGACAAGATGTACTTGATGGGATCAGCTGTGGAGATCACTTGTACTGTATAGGCCTGCATGTAATGCTTTAGCTTCTGGATGGAAAAGATAAGTGACAAGCACATCTTTTCAATAGGGGAGTACTTCAACTCAGCACCGACCAACGTACGACTTAAGTAGTACAGAGCGACTTCTTTCCCTTCCTCGTTTTCCTGTACGCATAATGCTCCTAGGGATTTTTCCTGAGCTGCAATGTACAGTCGAAGAGGCTTGCCAGGGATGGGTGCCCCCAATACCGGAGGATGGGACAAATATTCCTTTATTTTCCTGAAAGCCGCTCGACATGAGTTGTCCCATTCAAACGGTGTTCCCTTTTTCATGAGGTGGTTGAAGGGGTGGCAACGTCCTGCAAGATTTGAGATGAATCTTTGGATGTATGCCAAGCGACCTTGAAGTCCGCGAAACTCTCTGAGATTCCAAGCATCTCTTAGATTGCCTTGATCTTCGATTGGTGCCTAAGAATTTTCCAGAGGTGACATCGAATGCGCACTTGAGCGGGTTCATCTTCAATTGGCATCTCTGTAATCGTTCAAAAATCAAATGAAGATCTTGTATGTGGTCCTCCCTCTTTTTGGACTTGACTACCAAATCATCGACATAGCATTCAGCTTTTTTGTGAAGCATGTCGTCGAAAATTGTTTGCATTGCCCTTTGGTAAGTTGCCCCTGCATTCTTAAGTCCGAAGGGCATCATCTTATAGCAAAAAATACCTTTAGGTGTGCGGAAAGCTGTGGCCTCTTGATCTTCTGGCGCCATCAGAATCTGATTATATCCTGCGGTACAATCCATGAATGACAACGCTTCATGCCCTGCAGTTGAGTCGATCATGAGTTCTGTTACAGGCAGCGGGAAATCATCTTTTGGACAAGCGTCGTTGAGATCCCGGAAGTCCACATAAATACGAAGTTGCCCATTTTTCTTCCTGACAAGCACGATGTTTGCGATCCATGTTGGGTATTTGACCTCGCGAATGAATCCCATCTCTATGAGTTTGTTGACCTCCTTTTCAATTTCCGGTACTAACTCTGGGCGAAAACGTCGCTGAGGTTGTTTCTTAGGCAAAATACCCTTTTGATAGATAAGCGATGAACTGCAACCTTCGGGTCCAACCTGAGCATTTCTTTATAGCTCTAGGCAAATACGTCCTTGTACTCTGTCAGGAGTTCCAAGTACTGCTTTTCCTCTTCGAGTGTAAGTGATGAGCTTACGTAGATAGGGCAAGGCTCTTCATTGGTTCCAAGATTTAGCTCTTTCAAGTCATCAACTATAGCCTGGCCCCCATTTTGAAAGTCTCAGGAGTTTCTGCCAACTCTATCTCTGAGTCTGAGTCATCACATTCGTGGATTGTGATATGATTGGAAGGAACAACTTCTTCTTCCTCCGCTTCCTCGTTAGAGCCAGAGTCTTTTCGTTGACCTATGAAAACCACAGTACGCCTCTTTACCCTCAATGAACCGTCAGTCTTAACATCTAAAGTAGAGAAACGTTTCATACGGGAAGGGATAGAGCTCCAAACTTCATTTGTCCCTCCCAAACGACTAATGCAGAACTTTCTCGTGCTGAAGTTGTGAGTTTGAGGACTTTTCACCAGCTCCTACTCTGGCAAAAACTGAAGGCTTTGGCCGGGGATCATCTTTGATTCTATTGAAAACAGAGCATCTGTGATCTTTCCCTTTCCCTATACGGGCGAATACTGACGGATGTTTTTTAGAAGTAGATGATTGTAGCCTATCAAACACGGAGGGCTTTGGGTTGGGCGAAGCATTTTCATCTTCACTCACGTCTACTTCTTCAGCTGAGATGTGTTGAATCACCAACTTCTTGTCCTTTCGTCGCCCAAAGATTTTGACTGGCTGCGGTGGTGTGAAACCCAGTCCAACTTTGGAGACGGCTATTGAACCTCCTTGCTCTTGAATCTTCCTCTGAGTTTCGGTAGGGCCATGAGACTTGGCTTCGATTACCTTTCCTAAAGCAGTTGGATTTTGAAAGTCGTAACCAGGCCTCTCCATAAGCTTGTACGCATTAGGATCAAATCCTTCCCTAGTCCGTGCGCTTGGCAAGTCGCCTTCTTTAGAAGAAACGACAAAACCGGAAAGAGGAGGCCTACTCACCTTAGTCTGCCACATCTTAAGCGTTGGAACTGTTGCACTTCCCTTTAAGGTAATTATGCTAGCTCCATCATCCTTTTTAGTAGCTTTGGTCTCGATGCTTCTGCTTGTGCACTCACTAAAGGGCGATTCGCCCTCCTTACGGCGAGACCTAGGTATGTACCTTAAGACTGGTGGCATTGAGCCTGTTGAAGCAGCAGCTTCTTTAGCAACTTGCTTAACACAAGAAGTGGTGCTACCTTGCTTGCTTGCTTCTTTCTCGAGTTGCTGTTTAGGAGCATCATCTTTTGTTGCTCGAGGGGCCTTCTTCGCGACACCTTTGCCTGTGTAAGAAATGGTTGACGACATGGTTTCTTTAGGTGCAGCACTTTCTTCAAAGAACCTTGCGTCTACAAAATAAGACTTAGCCTTAGTGAATGGCTTAACATCCCCGTTTATTTTCTTCTCTCCATCACGGTAGTACTTAAGGCATCGGTGTAAAGTGGAAGCCACTATCCCATGCTCATGAAGCTAAGGTCGCCTAAGTAACAACCTGTAGGATGTCTTAGCGTCGATTATATGGAAGATGGAGGACGTCATCAAATCTCCCATTATCAGTTCAACGCGAATCATGCCGATTACACATTGGCCTTCAAGGTTAAAGCCTTGAATGATCGTTCGGCTCTTAGACAGTTCTTCCACTGTGATGCCTAATTCGTTCATTGCAGACTTCGGCATAATGTTGACGGCTGACCCTCCATCCACGAGAATGCGTCTGACTTTTTGCTCCCTAATGTAACCAGTCACAAACAAAGGACGATTATAGGGCTTGGATCCCAACAACAAATCATCTTCAGTGAAAGTGACTGCGGTGTTGCAATAGGCACACTGAACAGGGCCTTCTGTTGATGCTCCCACATTCTTGATTTTATCAGCGTAAAGTTCTGGGTGTTGTAAAGCAGTAACAACATGCTGGCGCATCTCATCAGGCAGACAAAATATTTACTCCCAGCCCAAGCGAGCTGGCAAAGCCTCCAAGACAGTTAAAGTCTTATCAGCTACTCTAGGAGACCCATCTTGTCCGTCACTTCCTTCGTCTTCCTCTTCTTCGAGCTCAGAACATGAAGTTATGTTGACTGTAACTTTCTCGAGGAAGCCTGTTGGGAAAAACTCTTCGAGTGTGACAGGGACAAGCGGCTCCCGCTCAAAGAGGTCAGTAGGCAAAATTTCGTACGTTTTGATGTTCTTGGACTTCTTCTTTCCTTTTGAATGACGAGGGCTTTTCTTTCTTCCTTGTCTCTTCCTGCGGCAGAGAGGTGGCGATTGTGCTAGGCTTTGCTTTCTTGGCCTCCGACGGGTGACAAGAGTCCATCCCTCTTCATCAACATCAACTTTATCAGAGACATCTATAAAACGATCAGTCTCTGTCACGGGCCCTTTGGAACCAATTGGAATCACCATAGGCTCCAAACTTCTAAATTGAATTGTAATTAATTTCTCTCCAAGGGAGGAAATCAATTCGTTATTTGTTCTACCACAAGGTGAAGTATGCTTTGGCCTCCAGGGTGATGAGAAACATTCCAACTGAGTGGAGATATGATTTATCTCAACAGTATCGTCCAAATCCAATATTATCTTCCCATCCCTGGCAAGTTGCATAATACGCTCCTTGAGCGTAACGATTTCTCGAGAGGGTGACTAACCACACTGTGATACCGATAATATTTTGGATCGATAACCCTTCCAGCTTCTTCGGGCTGTTTTGGTTCTGGAAGTTGGATAACCCCATTTTCAAGGAGATCATCAAGCATTCCTGACAAGTCTGAGTCAGGAAATGGGTATTTCTTCTCCTACAGTTCCTTTAATGTAGGACGCTTCTTTCCAGAATCCTTGGAGAATCCACCCTTCTTGTTTTCATAGTTGGGCTTTCCAGAGATTCGAATTGGCTCCTCAGTTGAAACAGTCATGGCTTCTTTGTTTGAAGGCTTAGTGGACTTGGAATTTTTCTTGAATTCACCCTTGTCCTTTCTGGCGTCCGACGAGGAAGAAGGCTTGCCACAGCGACTTGCGATCGTTAACTCCATATCATGAGCTTTCGTTGCCAATTCCTGGAAGGTCCTTGGCTTACTCATCTGCAAGACGTATAGTAAATCCCATTCCATACCCTGAGCACACATTTCAACGGCTGAAGCTTCTGATAGACGATCCTTACACTCAAGACTTAGGGACCTCAAGCGATTAATGTAATCAAGAACCGGCTCGTCCTTCCATTGTCTGGTGTTTGTTAGCTCTGTCATGCTAACAACACGTTAGGTGCTATAAAACTGATTCAGGAACTCCTACTCCATTTGTTCCCAGCTGTCAATGGACTCTGGCTCCAAGTCTGTGTACCAGTCGAATGCGATCCCTTTTAGAGTACGAACAAACTTTTTCACCAGCCGGTCCCCCTCTGTGCCAGCATTACTGCACGTCTCAATGAAATGGGCAATATGCTGTTTGGGGTTGCCCTTACCATCGAACTGGTTAAACTTGGGAGGCTGATAGCCATGTGGCATGGGAAGAGCATCAATCCTCTTCGTATAAGGCTTTGTACATAGGTGGGTCTTATGAGATCCTCCTCCCAACTGAACCTTGACCGCATTTGCTATTAAGCTCTGAATCTACTCAACAGACATCGAGCCTAAAGAGCGGTCTTTTCTTGCCTTGCGCTCATCGTCATATTCTTCGCTGTGGCTGGACTCTTTATCAGAGTCTTCAGTGCCTAAACCTTTGTTGGAAGCTTCAGAGGACTTCTTTTCCAACTTCTTCATCAGCTCAGCAATTTGATCATTCTGGCATTTGATTTCAGCGTCCTTTTTTGCACTCTCTTTAGAGAGCCTATCCAAGGTAGCCTTCATGCTTACCAGTTGTTCTTCGAAGTTAGTAGCCCCTGTCATCATAACTGGCATGATGACAGTGTCAGAGGATTCAGCATGCGGGGAAAGTGATCCCTTTGATGATGTTAAAGAGGAATCACTGCTTGAATAACCATCATCTTCAAAATTTAAGGGTTGAAAAGTAGGGTTGGTGTGGGTTTGGAGTTCATCCATCCCACGTGGAATGGTTTGTGGCATGATGAAGCCAATAATAGATTTTTGCTTCAGAACATTTGAAGCGATTTGATTGACTCCATCAGATACCTTGGAGCTGAGGCTTTGGATCTTGTGTGACTGTGATGGTGCAGCTATAATTGATTGCTCTCCAGCAGCTTTTGTCATACTTCTAGTTATGACACCACCAGATGCAGCACTAGCAGTTGTTGATCCCTGAGATGCAGATCGGACAGCTTTCCTTGAAGATTGGGTGATAGCATTCTTAGGGGCCATGTTATCTTCGAGGGAGTGCAGAGTTTGTATTTTGGAGAAAGAGATGAGAGGCAGAGATGTCCCACCAAGCGTGCCAAAAATTTGTAAACACAAATTTCATGCCTAAAATAAATCAGACAGAAAATTGATATAAACAAATTTAATCTTGTATTGATGTAGTGTGTAGGTACAATCTCTAAATTTAATACAATAAAAATGATCCTCTGATTCGATCTCCTAATGACTTGAGTATTCCGAGGGATTGATGCTTGATCTCGGTTGATGCAAATTAACTGAAGAACTCTGAAGGTTGTTCTTGATTTTGATCTGTAAGTGGCTGATTGTGGTTTCTGAAGCTCTGCAAGTCTTGATCCTTCTCGCTTGGTAGCTGGATGCTCCTTGCTGTTTGAACTCTGAATTCTGCCAATGCTGACTGATCCAAATAAAGGGAGAAGACTCCTATTTATAGGCTCTGCCGGTTAGGTTTAGAGACGAGTTTTGGACCTGGGCCCAGTAATTATTTTCTTATTTTTAAATAAAGAAAATAATTACTAATTTCTGCATCATCGATGACACGTGACGGCTTTTAATTGGCTGAGCTTAATTTTGACCAAGCGGGTCCACCAAAGTCAACGTGACACATGACAATCTGTAATTGGCTGATTTTTTTTTTACACGTGGCGCCATCCGATTGGTTGCAGAATTTTTACCTTTTACACCTCTTCCTAGCAAAGTCACAGTGAAGTAGCGGAAGTCAGCAGTAAGGGTTTAGGGTCTGGGTCCTCTTCCAAGTAGCCCTGCGAGAAACACACAAGTGAGGCATTTTAACGAACACCTGGCGTGCAATTCACTGCGAGTAACCAAATCAAGCAATTCCCACGAATGGGAGGCAAATCACGGCGTTCAACCAGAAGAAAGCAAATCACAGGGATGGGGAAGCAAAGCAATGCCAAAAACAACCCTAGAATCCTCAAATCGACACCTCAATTCGGAGCAAGCTGCACCAAAATGAGTGAAGACCCACGAATGGGAGGAGAACAACCAGAATGTGGCATCAGCATAGGCGATTGAGATGGGAGCCATACCTTGGTTGGTTGCCGGGGCTTCGAAGCAGCGACCCACGACCGAGCAGCAACCAAACGCTGGGAGATGAGGAAGGAAGTGAGTGAGTGAGAGAGTGGAAGCTTGAAGGAGGAAGCCGGTGGAGTGAGTGACAGGGCGGAGACCAGAGAGCAGGGAGCAGAGAGCGCAAACGAGGTGAAATGGTGGAGTTTGAGTGAGGAGTGCCCGCGCTCGAAGGACTTGGTTCTGATTTTTCCCCAAAGTTAGAGACCGGCTATATTGGTCTCTAGTGAGACCGAGCCATTTTGGTCTCAATTGGAGACCAAAATACACAAGCGGTCTCTAAAGCTGAGACCAAAAATGATTTTCGTCTCTAATGGAGACCAATTCTGGAGTTCAGTCTCAAATTCAGAGACCGAAAATGTAATTGGTCTCAGAGTAAGACTGAATCTACATTTCGGTCTCTAACTTAATTGCAATTTGAGACCAAAATATTTGGTCTCCAAATTTATTTAGAGACCATTATATTTTTCGGTCTCTGAAATGACTAGAGCCTTCTCAAAAAATGAAGCCCCTTTGGCGACCGAAATCCTTTTGGTCTCTAATCGAAACCGAATATGAATTATGGTCTCTAAATCTGAGACCGGAAACCATTTCGGTCTCCACTGAATCCAAATCTGAGACCAAAATTTTTTTCCGTGGTCTCTAAGTGTATTCAATATCGCAGTTGGTCTCCGAAATCTGAGACCGGAAGTTACGTTGGTCTCCAGTTGAGACCGCATGCTTATTTCGGTCTCCAAAATCTGAGACCGAAATTCACGTGGGTCTCAAGTGGAGACCGTATAGTGATTTTCGGTGGCTAAATTGATTTCAATTTGATAACAGAGTTTTCGGTCTCTGAATTCGGTCTCCAAATTTAATTAGCGACTAATTTTGATTTCGGTCTCTAAACTCCGGTCTCAATTGGACCGGATTCTTGTAGTGAATCCCGATTTAGAAATTTGCTTGGATTATAAAATACATACTGTAATTATTTGGAAATATATTTCATAATCTATACACTATGTGAACTATATATCAAGAAGAATCTCCCCAGATATTTGAAATTAGATTATCACAACGTTTACTTTCTGCCCATACAATTTGCCTTCTAGTGTTCTTCTCATCGTCCTCATAAATGTTTTTCTAACAAAACTAACTTTTTTTCCTCGAGACATTTTTTTCTTCGTAAAAACCAATTTTTTTCATGTCTTCTATGGAGTTTATATTCAAACTTATTTTTAGAAGTCGAAAATGAAATATTTGAAAAAGAAAAAAAATCACCTACTCATATTGTTATCAGACTTCAGTGAGATAGAAAAAGAGAGGAGAGAGATTTGCAAGAATTCTCTGATAATCCTTTATTGATATCAAATGTAACTATATATACATTGCTTTGTACCAGAACAATAACAACCAGGAGAGAGAGAGAATATTGGCGGGAAAGTTTGTTAAGCAATTAAAACAAACTTCTAACAACCTAATGGTTGTGTGTGTAACTGCAATCTTCTCAACACCCCCGCTAAAGTTGGGGATGGGGATGTAGTGCGGTCAACCATGCCCAGCTTAGATAATAACTCCTTGTGTTGAGGAGAAGGAATAACTTTGGTGAGAATGTCTGCAAGCTGAAGATTTGTGGGGATGTATGTAAGCTGTAAAAGACCTTCAAGTACCTTGTCTTTTGTAAAGTGGCAATCAATCTCGATGTGCTGGTTCTCTCGTGAAAAACAGGATTCTTTGCAATTTGAAGAGCTGACTGGTTGCCACAATGGGGAGTGACAGGTTAGGAATGAGGGTTGCCTAGTTCAAACAGGAGTCTAATTAACCAACTAACTTCAGCAGCGGCTTGGGACATGGCCCTATATTTAACTTTAGCAGAGCTCTTGGAGACTGTGGGTTGTTTCTTAGATTTCCAACTGATAGGGGAGGTGCCTAAGAGCATCATGTAGCCAGTGACTGATCTTCTGGAGAAGGTGCATGAGGCCCAATCCCTATCAGAGAATGCTTTGAAGATTAAAGGACCATTAGCCTTGAGGAGAATGCCCTGTCCAGAGGTACCCTTTAAGTATCAAAGTGTATGTTCAAGGGCTAGGAGATGAGAGGACCTTGGGGATTGCATGAACTAGCTAAGTGTTTGAACATCGTATGAAAGATCTAGTCTGGAATTGGTTAAGAAGTTCAATTTACCAATAATGGTGCGATAGTGAGAAGGGCCTTGTAGAAGTTCTCCTTCATCAGGAGCTAGTTTGCAGTTCAAGGGCAATGGAGTAGCCACACTTTTGGAGGTGGAGAAGCTAGTGTCTAGCAAAAGGTTTTGAGTGAACTTCCTTTGGGACAAAGATATTCCTTTAGGAAGGTGTAAGACTTCAAAGCCCAGGAAGTAGTGTAGTTGACCCAAATCTTTGATGCCAAAGGAAGAGTGAAGATAATGTTTGAGAACATGAACCTTATCAATGTTGGAGCCTGTAACTAAGATGTCATCCACATATATAGCTACAATCATAATACGTGTGCCGGTGGTCTTCCAAAAAAGGGAATAGTCGTGCTTGGATTGAATATAGCCCTGTTGTGTGAGAAAATCTGCAAGCTTAGCAAACCATTATCGAGATGCTTGTTTCAGCCCATAGAGGGATTTGGCTAATTTGCAGACTTTGTTGTGAGGATTAGGAATGCCTTCAGGCATCCTCATGTATACATCTTTATATAATTCACCATGTAAGAAACCATTGTTCACATCCATTTGGAAAATATGCCAGTGTCTATGAGCTACTAGAGCAAGGATAAGCCTGATTGTTGTCATTTTCACAACAGGTGAAAATGTTTCTGTAAAATCAATTCCCTGTCTCTATGTATTACCTCTAATAACCAACCTTGCCTTGTATCTCTCAATGGAACTATTAGCTTTGAGCTTAACTTTGTACACCCATTTGCAACTAATTCCCTTTTTACCAGGAGAAAGATCAACTTCAATCCAAGTATTGTTGGTGTATAAGGCTTGTATCTCAGACTCTATAGCTTGAACTCAAAGTGGATCAAGAGAAGCTTGGTAATAAGAAGTGGGTTCATGAAAGGAGAGAAGGGCTATGGAATGAACAAGGGAAGTAGGTGGTAAATGATGAAGTTGAACAAGGCTTCAAAAGTGAGACAAATGAGCAGCATTGAAAGGGTCAGAACTGATGCTAGAGATTGCATTGAAGCATATATAATCCTGTAGATGAGGAGGTTTCCTGTGTGGCCGAGTAGTTCTTCTCAATGGAGGAAAATGTTGAGGGGAAGAAAGGGGAGGAGGGGAAGGATGTGAAGGAGCAGATAAAGAGGGAGAACTACGAGGGATGGGGGAAGGGTGTGTATGATAGGGTGAGGGAGAGTTGAATACAGATGATGATGGATGAGTGGATAAAGTAGAGGAAGGAGTGGAAGAGGATAGAGATGAGTCTAAAGAAGAATCTACATTATCATCATGTAAAAAAATAGGGGATGGTAAGGGAGCACTGGAAGAGGGTTCAGAGAGATGATGGAAGGGAAAATAAGCTTCATAAAACTTAATATCTCTGCTAGAAAACACATTTTTGGTTGTGAGATCATAAACTTTGTAGGCCTTTTTTCTATAAGGATAGCCTAGGAAAACACAAGGGTTCCCTCTAGGTGCAAATTTGTCTCGATTATGTTTGGGAGTTGAGACAAAACATAAAGAACCAAAGGTTTTAAGGTGAGTGTAAGAAGGTGTTTGACCATATAAGATTTCATAAGGAGTTTGATGCTATAAAACAGAGGATGACATTCTATTTATAATGTAGGTTGCTGTGAGTAGGCAATCACCCCAAAATCTGAAAGGGACCTTAGATTGAAAAAACAAGGCTCTTGCTGTTTCTAATAGTTGTTTGTGTTTCCTTTCCACAATTTCATTCTGTTGTGGAGTACCTGTGCAGGAAGTCTGATGTATAATGCCATGAGAAGCATAAAAGGCAGTAGTAGTTTGATCAGAAAATTCGAGGCCATTATCAGATCTGATGATTTTGATATTGATTTGAAATTGTGTTTGGACAAAAGATATGAATGATTTGAGAATAGAAAAAGCATTAGATTTGTGTGATAGGAGATGTGTCCAAGTTGCTCTTGAATAATCATCCACAATGGTTATAAAATATTTATAGCCATCATAAGTGGGAGTAGCATAAGGACCCCAAAGATTAATGTGTATCATTTCAAATATATGTGAAGTACAAGACATGCTAGTAGGAAAAGATGACCTATGCTGCCTAGCTTGGTGACATACTTGACAAATTGATCTTGGCTTTGAAACATAAGAGGATAGAACATCAATGTGGTTCATATTATCAAAAGGCATATGGCCAAGTCTACAATGCCATAATTCTAGAGGAGAAAGCTGACAAGAAAAAGAAAAAATAGAATGAATGTCTTACGGATTGGTTGTCTGGAATGATTGAGATGAACTGCTGACTATGCTGGAAAAACAGGATTTGTGATCCACAAAGCACAAGCCCCCAGTTTCTTTACTAATTTCCAAATGCTTGCTCATTGAAGGGTCCTGGATATAACATGCAGTGGGAGTAAAGACAACATGGGCAGTTAGTTATTTAGCTAGTCTGCTAGCAGATAAGAGATTGTATTGAAAGTCTGGTACATGCAATGCATTGTATAAGGTCAAAAAGGGAGTGAGTGCAATTGTGCCAATATGATGGATTTGAGCTTGCTTGCCATTGGGCATAGTGATGAAAGAATTTTGGTCAAGAGGAGTGTAGGAAGAGAAGCAATGTAGATCAAGGGTAATGTGGTCAGTAGCACCACTGTCAATGATCCACTTTAAATTAGGCTTTGAGGCTGAGAAACAAAATAACTTACCTGCCAACATAGCTGCACTAGTTGTCTCCCTTGGTGTAGGAGTTGAAGTCTCTAGATCATGCTTGTTCAATAAAGCAATTAGCTTGGTGTACTGGTCCGTAGTGAAGGATGGTGGGGACTGTTCTTATTCAAGATTGTCATCATGCTGAGCAATGGCAGCAACTCTCTTGCCTCGGTCAACTAATGTATTGGCTCTCTGCCTTTGCAACTTGAGGCACTTGTCAATAGTATGCCCATTTCTTCTACAATAGTTACAGAACAAGGTGCTTCTTGTGATGGGATATGATGTGTTATGCTAGGATGACTGTTGTGGATGGGATTGCTGAGAATACTGAAGCTGTTGGTAATAGCTTTGTGGCTGTGAGTATTGTTTTGAAGGTTAAAGGATGTTTTTGTGTTGAGAAATCAAAGCAAAGGAGTCTCCAAGCAGGGGAGATCTAATATGAAACTCTCTTTGTCTTTTTCCTCTTGCAAGATCATGTTTAGAGCTTGGCCAATCTTTGGTATGGGTCATTGGGATATTGCCTCTTACAGCAACACAGTTGTCATTGAGACTCATGAGGAATTGTATTAATTACAAATTTTCAAGCAATTTAATCAGGGCTTTTCCAATGGGACATTCATCACTAGGACAGGTGGGTATGCTAACCATGACAGTATACTCATCCCAAAGAATCTTGCATTTGGCGAAGTAATTTGAGACAGACGTACTACCTTGTGACAGGTTATTGATATCTCTTTGTACTTGAAAAATCTTTGTGCCTTGGCTTTGACCATATCTTAATTCAAGCTCGTCCCAGATTTGCTTAGCAGTGGAACAAAAAAAAACACTAGTGGCAATGTCCTTCTTGATAGAGTGCAGCAACCAAGAAATGACCATAGCATTGCATCATTCCCATTGAGAAGCAAGAGGGCCTATTGCAGGTTTGACACATGAACCAGTCATAAAACCTATTTTGTTTTTGGATAGCAGAGAGACCTCACAGGATCTCTTCCACTGGCCATAGTTGGAACCTGCAAGAGGTTCTGATGGCAAGAAATAATTTGGATGATTAGAGGGATGGAGAAACAATTCGTGTGATGGATCAGAAGTTACTGTGTTTGGGTCTGCCATAGATGACTTAGAGAGAATAGATTAAAAAAAAAAAACAAGAAGAATCTCATACTTGATTGGTTAATGTTAGAAACTGGGGTGACTGATGGAATAAAGCAATCAATCGAAAGAGAAATGAATTCTCAATCATTGAAGCTTTGGAAGAGCTCAAAGATTCATGATGTCATTAATGGCAGCTCTGATACCATGTTATCAGACTTCAGTGAGATAGAAAAGAGAGGAGAGAGATTTGCAAGAATTCTCTGATAATCCTTTATTGATATCAAATGTAACTATATATACATTGCTTTGCACCAGAACAATAACAACCAGGAGAGAGAGAATATTGGCGGGAAAGTTTGTTAAGCAATTAAAACAAACTTCGAACCTAATGGTTGTGTATGTAACTGATATTCTATCTGCTTTGTTGTTTCGTGTTCCATTCAAAATGTGAGTTAGGCTATTGTGGCATTTAGGAAGAAGAAAACAACCAAGATCATCTTCGTTGGCAGCACGTTACTAACACGCGTTGCCCCTCTGACGGCACTGATGGGTTTCAGATTTGTCTTTTGACTTTTTTTTTTGGTGTTTGTGTTCTGGATCTGTGGGTACTGGGGTGTGGCCAGATCTAAGTTGGGGAGGGTACATATGAGAGTCTAAGTTCCAGATTTAAGTTGTTAGGGACAAGGGCTGGTCTTGGTTGGGGCATTGCGTCTTTTTTTATTTAACATATAATCATCTTGGTTCATATAAAAACATATAAGATCATTACACAGAATAGCTCAATATCATGTTATGTCGACACATAATCAGAATAACATGATAATATGAGACATATAAATTTTAGCAAATAAGCATCAGTCTCGGTTTTACATATATTCTAGCCACACAGAATAGTATGACAATTAATTAGCATGCTAGTTTTAGTCTATAAACATTAGCATGTGAACCGAGATTCATGTTCCGTTATCACACATATTAGCATTCTAAGCATAATTACAACCAAGATTTATTATACATAACTCTTTCGGGGTTAGCATCAGAAAACAAGGCTCTGATACCACAGTTGAAAATTAGTACTTACCTTGATGCGAAAGTTTTGCACAGATCTCGTCTGTTGAGTGCTACCCCACAAGTTAGGTGGCTATCAGAGTCACCGATGAGTCCACACTCCAATCCCAAATCTTGAGATGGCTAGCTGAGTGTGAGGGAGAGGGTAGATAGTAGATTTATCTAGGGAATATTTTGTCTTTTATTGTTGTGTATTTTTCCTGATCTAATTACCTTGTTTTATAATAGTGCAAAGCTTTTAACATAATCATGGCATTGAATAAGTTAACCAATACTAAATTAATCCTGTTGTAACTGTCAAATTAATGATAATTATGGTGTAATTATGTGACTGTTACTCTTTCATGACATTGAACAGCTTGCAACAAAATCTGTGACGTTCGTGCTTAAAAAAAAAAAAAATTCAAGAAAACGATTTTTAAAGACAAAAATTCAATTGGCCAATCTGATTCCCACCAAAAGAAGAATAGCCTTGACTGCTTCTTCGGCTGAAGTTTCCACAGTTATAAATTAAATTGGCCACATGGATGGTGGAAAGACCTTTTTGGATTTTGACTCCTCTGTTGCACATTACTTGGTATTGCCTATTCAACGCACAAAAATATATAAAAAACTATTAAATTATTCAGTGCAAATATATCATTTGCAGGTAGATGGTAAACGGGCTCAAGCGGCTTGGCTTGGTCAAATAGCAGCTCGAATTTGGTTTGATCAAAGTTTGGCTTGAGTTTGATGCTTGGTGAACCGAATTCAAGGATATTAAAGCTTCGGTAATGTTAGGTTGGTTGAACTACTGGTGATGGAAGTATGCCATCTTCTGTGGTAATATTTAGACTTTTTTTTTAATTTGAATGACAATGCACAATAATCTCTTTTTTTCAATAGGAAAAGAGGAAAGGTACATCAATTAAAAATTATACGACATTTATAAGAGCATTCGCAATCAAATATGGGGAAAGGAACGAGGGCCCTACCTGGGCCATGTGTCCACATGCTATAAGAGGAGCAGATAATTGCCACGCGTGGTGGAACTCTACCCAGTTCCACCACACGAGGCAAACTTTTTATTTTTGTAATATAGTGTCGATTTTTTCTTTCTAATATATAATTTTTATGAGATTAAAAAAAGAAGTTGTGTGTTATAAAGTAGGTTTATGATAAATTTTTTTATTGAGTAATTCTAATTAGAGTTTCATGAGTTAAAAAAATAATAAAATACAAGTTTCAAAAAATTAAAACTTTTACTAATGTAATAAACTTGAGTTTCAAAAATAAAACGGTGCGTGCGAATCTCTAACAAATATTTGACTTGTGAGACAACAGAGGAGCATTGGAATGCGTGTCAATCAAGGCCCATTATTGACGTTTGATGATGATCTAGATCGGCCGGTCGTCACCAACTGGTCGGCTTACATTATAGACCCCATTACTTGGGTGATATAGCACATTTTGGAGGGAAATTTTTAACGCTTCGACTCTCCAGGTTAGTTACTTTAAAGGCTTCAACCCTCATTGAGGCTACAAGGGGACTAAAAGAGGTCAACTATTATTTTTTCTTTGATTTTTGGAGAAAAACTGGAAGGGGTCGACCTAAAATTTGGCAATTAGATAATTACCCTAGGCTCATTACCTTTTTACTTGTTCCTGTTATCTTAATAAAAATATAACGGGAAAGAAATACTAGAAAAACTCGACGACCAGTTGACCACGCATTGGAGAACAACTCAGCTCAAATGTACATCTCAACCACCAGAGAACATATAATCTTTGAACTCAAATATTAAAGATATGAAAGTTACAAATCAACCAATTACATATACTTAGACCATAAAGTGTTTACGTTCCTAATTAAGCAAGCAACAAATAACGTACTTAATCTTCTAAACTACCCAAACGGTTGACTCACGTAGCCAAGCAAGTAGCTAGACAATATGTATCGCACATGGGCCGTGTTCAGTAAAACTAGCTGTTTTAGTAAATGTTAGTTATTTTACTAACTATTAGCAGTTTTACTAGTGATTAGCTGTGATCCACTAGTAATTAGTGGTTAGCTGTTTAACTAGCGATTTAAAATAAATGCGTTTGGTAAATGTAACTGTTGAAGTAGCAGATTTATATAAAATGACTAAAAAGGACACACTAAATAAAGATTTTTAGTAAATAAAAAGATGAATTTTGTAATTTGCAATGTAACCATTAGGTAGAAGTTCTTAAAAGTTACTTTCATTAGCTTTTGAAAAATACTACACAAACCTCTAATCACTACCTCATCTACTACTTTACCGAACACTTTGAAGTAGTAGTTCACAACATTTTGACCGCTACAAACCACTAAACTTGTACATCTATTACCAAACACAGCCATAATATAAATGTCCAATTCTTAAAAACACATCTACAAGATCCGTAGCTCATTACAAACCCTAATGCGTTGTTTGCTTATGTTTTCTTTGTCATTGATATAATTATACGGCTTTTATAATGTATTATTGCTTCTGGCACCAAAAGTCTGGGCAGGATGCTATTCGGGGCGGAGATTGTAACGCATCCTATTTTCACACATCTACAATTGTGCGAAGACAACGCAATCGAATAGAGGCTCTACAAAACGAGGAGGGAACTTTGGATCACAGATGAAGCTGATGTAAAAAACCTAGTCACAACTTTTTTCAGAAACCTCTTTACTGAAGACATTACATGCACTGCAGATGTGAATATGCCCAGTGATTATTTTCCGAGCGTCCCAACAGAAGACTGGAACAAGGTGACAGCCCCGTTTGCGCCTTGCGAGATTCAAGAGGTAGCGAAATCAATGGGATTGTACAAAGCTCCAGGCCCAGATGGGTTCCAACCACGTTTCTTTCAAAGAAACTGGGAGTTGATTGGGACGGTCCAGGACGTTCTTGAGGCAAGGCATTGCCCGAGAATATGAATGACACTCATATATTGCTTATTCCAAAAGTTGAACATCCAAGCCTTGTGTCCCAGTTCCACCCGATAGGACTGTGTAACGTTATATATAAGACGGTGACCAAGTGCATAGTGCATCGCCTCAAAACTGTTCTACCGAAGTGTTAGGAAAAATATTAGAGCAACAACAATAGCGGAAGCGATAGGATGAGTTAGAGATTCAGAAATCAAGTGAATAACAGAAAACAGAAATAAGAAGACAAGAGATTTAACGTGGAAAACCCAAATCGGGAAAAAAACCACGGACGGCGACAGCACCAGAACAATTCACTATGAGCAGGAAGAATACAACACAATCACAATCACCACAGTGATTTGATCTAAGAGCAGAATTACAACCTCTCTATTGTAATCTCTCACAAAGTACTTCTACCTCTCAATGTATATATGAGTACTGGAGATATGGAGTTATTTAGATCCTAGGCTTGACCCCCTTTATATAGGGTCTAAACAGTAGGGGTTTTTCCTTTAAAGTAGAACCCTAGCCGCCAGGAGGAATCCCCCTCGGAGACAGAAACCCTAGCCGCCATCCGAAAGAGGCGGCGAAAAGACACGTGGCACGACCGTGCCACGTGGCACGGTCACCCCGTGCCGCATGGCACGGTCGTGCCACATGGCACGGCACCCCCGTGCCAATTTTCTGCCCCTCTCGCCTTGGTGCTCCTTCGTTGTGGCACGCCCGTGCTCGCGCAGCGTCGTCCCACCGTGCCGGTACTCGAATTTTGGGCCATAAAACCCAACAATCTCCACCTTGGACCAAAATCTTCAATGTTCAACTTTCCGTCGCCGTCGTCTCACCCCAAAGGGTGATGCCCCCTATGGGGCTATGCCCAGCAGGGCCCTCAAAAACTGCGAATGCCAACTAAGTCCAAGCAATGCTTGAACTTAGCTCTGGGAGATGACTTATATGAACTTTCCTTCATATAACCTGTCACAGTAGATGCCTGCAAGACATAGAGGCCTCCTTGCCTCAAACCCTTTAACAGAATCCTACTGCCCTTTGAGACCTTCAGAACTCCACCTTCAGCTGAATATTTGCACCCTTTGGATTCAAGGGTGCCCAACGAGATGAGGTTACGCTTCAAGTCAGGAACGTGACGAACATTCGATAAAGTCCTGACAACACCATCATGGGTCTTGATTTTAACAGTACCGATTCCAGTTACATTACATTGGGCATTATTGCCCATGTGAACAACAGTTGAGTCAACTGGATCATATGTTGAAAATCAATCCTTGTGAGGACACATATGATAGGTACACCCAGAATCAAGAATCCAATCAGAATCACTCCCTCTTTCAGTAGAGGTAGCGAACAACACGTCACCATCAGAATCAGATTCAGCAAATGAAGTTTCAGCAGGCTCCTGAAGATTATCTTCCTCTTTCTCCTTCTTCTTTTGCAGTTTCCAGCAGTTAGCAATAATATGACCCAATTTACCACAGTAATTGCAGGTCTTACCAGCATGAGGATTTTTAGACTTAGAACGGTTCTTACTCCTATTACCGTTCCCCTTTTCAGTTATTGTACCCCTTACTGCTAATCCCTCAGCAGAATCAGCATGAATGTCAAGATCAAACTTCTCCTTAGACAACAGGTTTGACTTAACATCCTCAAACGATATAGTATTAGAATTACTATATAGCATAATCTCCTTAAAGTGTTTATAAGAAGGGGGTAACGACACAACAAGCAAAATAGCCTTATCTTCATCCTCAACTTTCACATCTAGACTCTCCAAGTCAACAAGAATAGAGTTAAACTCATTCAAATGTTTTTGAATAGGGGTACCTTCAGCCATACGAAAGGTATACAACCTTTCCTTCAAAAGGATCTTGTTGGCGAGACTCTTCGTCATGTAGAGTTCCTCCAGCCGAGCCCAAAGATCCACCGCAGTTGTCTTATCAAGCACCTCTCGCAGGACATGTGGTGCTAAGCACAACTGTATGGCTGAAACCGCCTTCAACTCCAGTTCCTCCCATTCGTCCTCCGTCAACAACCCACGTCTCTTCTTTACATCTTCAGCCCACTGTTCTTCTGTCATCTTCTCAGGTTTCACGTGAGGTCCCTTCAGAACCTTCCACAACCCGTGCTGAATGAGAACTGCTCTCATCTGCACCTTCCAGAGATTAAAACTAATCTCCCCATCGAATTTATGAATATCTACCCTCATGATAGAAGACATCCTATAACCAAAGCTCTGGTACCACTTGTTAGGAAAAATATTAGAGCAACAATAATAGCGGAAGCGATAGGATGAGTTAGAGATTTAGAAATCAAGTGAATAACAGAAAACAGAAATAAGAAGACAAGAGATTTAACGTGGAAAACCCAAATCGGGAAAAAACCACGGACGGCGACAGCACCAGAACAATTCACTATGAGCAGGAAGAATACAACACAATCACAATCACCACAGTGATTTGATCTAAGAGCAGAATTACAACCTCTCTATTGTAATCTCTCACAAAGTACTTCTACCTCTCAATGTATGTATGAGTACTGGAGATATGGAGTTATTTAGATCCTAGGCTTGACCCCCTTTATATAGGGTCTAAACAGTAGGGGTTTTTCCTTTAAAGTAGAACCCTAGCCGCCAGGAGGAATCCCCCTCGGAGACAGAAACCCTAGCCGCCATCCGAAAGAGGCGGCGAAAAGACACGTGGCACGACCGTGCCACGTGGCACGGTCACCCCGTGCCGCATGGCATGGTTGTGCCACATGGCACGGCACCCCCGTGCCAATTTTCTGCCCCTCTCGCCTTGGTGCTCCTTCGTTGTGGCACGCCCATGCTCGCGCAGCGTCATCCCACCGTGCCGGTACTCGAATTTTGGGCCATAAAACCCAACACGAAGTTAATTTCAGCAACTCAAGGTGCCTTTGTGCCTGGAAGACAAATCTCAGATAATATTGTCATTGTACAGGAGGTGTTACATACCATGGGCAGGAAAACTGGTAAGGTGGGTTATATGGCTATCAAAATCGATCTGGAAAAGGCCTACGACCGACTCTGATGGTCCTTTATCCATGACACCCTATTGCAAATGAGAATGCCAACCTATTTAGTGGAGGTTATTATGCGGTGCCTATGCTGAGCCAGACTATAAATTCTATGGAATGGCTCACCATGTGAAGCTTTCTCCCCATAACGATGTATACGACAAGGCGATCCGTTATCTCCGTATTTATTTGTTGCATGCATGGAGCGTCTGAGCCACATTATTGATACAGCAGTGAATCAACAGGCCTGAAAACCAATACAATGCTCTTGTAAAGGTCCCTTGCTTTCTAGTCTCTTCTTTGCCGATGACATAGTCCTCTTTGCGGAAGCGACAGTGCAACAAGCTCGGATTATCAAAGATTGCCTTCAGAGATTTGACCTAGCGTCGGGTGAAAAAGTATCATTGGAGAAGTCCAGAATTTACTTATTTGGGGACACCTCAGAGTTTGCAAGAGTTAAAGTGTGCAATGAACTCCAGATGCAACAAACTGAAGACCTCCGTTTTTATTTGGGGATGCCTACGCTCAGTGGGAGAGTGAGTAGAGCTACGTTCCAGCATATCTTTGATAAGTTCGACAAAAGGCTTGCGCGCTGGAAATCAAGGTGCTTGTCCCTTGCTGGGAGGGTGATGCTAGCCAAGTGAGTGTGATCCACTCTGCCCATCTATTCAATGCAAACAGCAAGGCTCCTGAGAACTGTGTGATGACTTTGATAGAAGGACAAGATTTATTTGGGGTGGAGACGATGAGAAAAGAAGAGTCTATCTTATAAATTGGAAGATTTTGCAGCACTCAGAGAGAATGGCGGATTAGAATTCGCTCCATGTGACAAACGAATGCAGCGTTCCTGTCTAAGCTGGGTTGGAGACTCTTAACAGAACCTGACTCATTATGGTCTCGAGTTCTATGTGAAAAATACTGCAAAGGTAGATGCGACTTGGATATCTTCTCCCCTAAGCGTGGCTCTTCTCACATTTAGCAGAGTATTGTTGAGAGTGCCAAAACTATTCAAAAAGGTGCACGCTTCTGTCTGAGCAATGGAAGAAAAGTCCTCTTCTGGGACCATTGTTAGGCACTGGAAACCCCGCTTGCGTCACACACTATAAGGAAATTCCCTTACTCATTCAAGATGCCACGGTCGAGGAGATGTGGCACCCGAAACGTGGTTGGGACTGGGAGAAATTCTCGGAATATTTACCGCCATAAATTCTTAAAGTTATCGAAATGCATGCTGTGGACGTGGGGACTCATGCAAGGGATCGGTTATGTTGGTTTGGCACCCCGAGCGGCCGCTTCTCTATCAGTTCGGCATGGTGAACTATGGCATGGTGAATCCCAGTATCACAACGCATTCTCATGTTTCTTTGGCTGGCGTTCCATGATAAGGTCCTGACAGATGCTACACCTATCAGAGGACCCATCTTGCCAGTGTTGTGGAGAGACGGAGGAGACTCTCATACATGCGTTGCGCGAGTGCCGACCTGCGAGGTTCGTGTGGAACAGACTGGATATCCCAACGCCATTGCTCGGTAAAGGGCACTCCCCCCCTCCAACAGTGGCTCATGGAAAACTTGAGTTCTGACCCCCCGCATGGCCAGCGTATTGGGTTACGAAATTTGCCATCACTGTGTGGTGGTTATGGAGATGGCGAAATGCCCAAGCGTTTGATCGAAATGAGGATGTCCCTACTAATCCTATTCCTTTCTTGCATTGTCATTTTAATGAGAACTGGAAGGCGCTACAGCTTGATGAGGTGGTCTTTGGGGACCCCAAAAACCTTAAGGTGGAGAAATTCATCCGGTGGGTTCGGCCGAGGGAGCAATGGTCCTTGCTGAACACGGATGGATGTGCGTTGCACAAGCCGGGATGTGCTGGTGGTGGGGGTCTCCTCCGCGATGCAAGAGGTGGTTTTATCCATGGGTTCATGAAACATTTTGGTCACTGCACAGCAGCAAAAGCTGAGCTTCTTGCGTTATATCGAGGATTTATTATGGCTCGGGCCTCAGGGACAAATAGATTGGAAGTCCAAGTTGACTCGAGATTGATCGAAGGATGGCTCAATCAGCAAATTCTATAGTCTCATCCGTACTTGTATCTCATCCATAAGTGCAAGAAATTACCGGAAGACAATAATTGGATGGTACGGATTCAACATTGCTATACGGAGGCAAACTGAGCGGCACATTGGTCATTCAAAAAAGGCGCTACACTTCCGCATGGGGTTTACTTTGAGGACACTCCACCACCTCCGCTAGCTAGGATCCTTAATGAGGACATCTCGGGGGTCTCGTAGCCATTCGAGATGTGAGATAGATACATTTATTTTTTTGGAGTCTTTACTCCTCAAGCGCACCCCAAAAAAAAAAATGTATTGTTGCTTCTGTACTAAATTGATTTTTGCGAACTTTAATGATAAAAAAAAAATATATATGAAAAACATTAGACTTGCTGGTATATGTGCTTGGCGTGCCCAATCTGAGTCGACTCAGATAGCCTTAATTAATATTTAAACAAAATAAGTGGTAACTTAACTGATTTTTATTTAAAAAAATATAATCCTACCCTCTTATACTTCAAATTGGAGTATCAGAAATCAAAATAAGAATGACCAGAAATTGAGACGAGTAAGAGTTACTCCCAAACTATTCCTCCTTCCTCATAGTGAGGATCCCCCAAATAGGAATAAGAAGAAATCAAAGCTCTCACGAACTTCTATTCATCCCTCTTTGCTTCTCGTCCAAGCACAATCCTAATGGGCTAGCTGTTCCCAAACTCGACCAAGCCGCCAGGTTGTTAAGGCAATGAAGTTGGCCATTGTATGCATCCACTACGTTGATTTTTTTAAAAAAAAAAATAGAAGAAAAATGATTATAGGGTGTCATTACCTTGATAATCTTATGCATTATAGTTCCACGCTGATGTTGATGTGTTGATCTCTCTGGTGTTGCCTTTTCAGGTTGAGACATTGTAAATGCCACTAATCGACAAGATAAAAGAAATTTTGAAAAGGAAAAAAAAAAAAACAAATACGGGTCTACTGCGGTATTAGAAAAGTACATTGCATGATTGAATAATAATTGAGCATCTAAGTACTGGAGAAAAACCAAAGAGTGTTGTTAGGGTCCGTACATGTCTTAATTCAAACATTAAGCATTGGACATGTCAAAGACAGGACAATAAAGCGAGACCACCTTATGTTTAATTGTGGGATATTTCGTTTCCATTTCTCATGGCCTAATGTACTTCCACTCGGATTTGTAGTGTTCAGATGTAATCACACAACACTAATCCTTCTCTAGCAATTCTCCTGACATCTCCTGTTATTACTCCTTGTTTTCGGGGGGCCTTCCTTGGATCTCTCTGTTGAAATACAATGGCTTTGGCATTATTAACAAGTAAAATGGGTCTTGCTCGGGAGGAAACCTTTTTATTTTGTTTTTGATGAACGAAAATTCATTATTAAAAACCTATTTATATGGCGCTATATTAAAGATGAGCTTCAGAAAGAATAAAACTTAAAATGTCAAAAGGGATCTATATGTATTTTTAAAAAGTTAGTGGAAAATATATGTCTAATTCACTTTAAACTTGTAACATTGTTCTTGAATGCAAATCAGGTCCATCAACACACCTATATGCTTCTTTCTTGGACGTCAACAAACTTCTGTATAACTTTACGAAGTAACTAGGTGTTGACCTAGTATGTTAGATACACTTGAAAGGAATATTGCTAAATATATGATCGAACTCATATTGTAAAGTTTTGTCTAACTCATTCATCTGAAGTTGTCTTATTCCGTAAAAAAAATTCGAGTAAAATCATATTGAATTTTAAATATATTAGTACAAGATTTTTCCTATTTTCATTATTTGAACCTGATCTTGACAAAAATTTGGACTTCTTCAATTGTCTAACTTTAAAAAAATGCAAGTAACTTGTTTGAATTATACATGTTTTCTAATTTATTAGATTTAAACTTGACCATAATTTGAAGTTTGCCACCTCTAGATAGAACTATTTGAAATTCCACTATATAGATGATTTCCCAACTATAACAAATCTAGCTAATTCAAGCGAACTTACATTTTAGATGATTGGTAAAGACTTATAAGAGATGGAAAAAAATTGAAAATAATTAATAAATATTTATTTACCCATGAAAAAGACAGGCCATAATACCCTACATTTTTGGTTTTTTTTTTGGGGGGGGTGCAATATTGGAGACTTGGAGTACGCTACTTCATTTTTCCTAGTTCTCTTGTCCAATGCAATGTCTCTAAAGCCCAAAGGTCACTCAAATATGACCACCAACTCCAAAGGCAGTTGTGCAACAACAAACACCTCACCGTTCTCTGCAGTAGATAGGGGACAGTCTATGGGCCAGGCTAGGGTTTTATTTTATGTAATTGATCCATCATTTTTAGAAGCATGCATGGTACATACTTGATAAATGGTCAATTTACTGTTGTATGAACTCCCAATGATTCTTGTTGGTTAGATGTTGTGTCCTCATCGTGCTACTTCGAATCAATGCTTCACGTTTGTTGGGGTGACACCCAATTATACATATAATAGTTTAGGAGGAGACATTGTTACAAACTTTTAGTTGCTTCTTCTCTAATTTGTTTTCCCCCTCCAAATCTGAAAGAGAGAATTCTTTTTAGAAATGGCCTCCTTGCTCAAATGCTCCTAGGTTGTTTTGTTTCTATGATTTGGGATGTTTTGCAAGGTGTAATGAAGCTTTAACCTTCTTAACACCCCCCCCCCAAAAAAATCATAGCAAATAAAAATACATCATAACATACAAGTAAATTATACCCCCCAAAAAAAAGAAGTCTTTTCAATTGATAATGACCCGAACAACTTCTCTTCCAATAAGAAACTTTCAAATGGAGACAATGGAAAAAAGAAAAAAAATCTGCTTATTCAAGCAATAGCATTTCGTTTTGATTTTCAATAGAAACACTGAGAGAAAGATAAGACTGTTTTGTGCAAGACAGAAATGTGGTTTAGGTCACAAATAAAGAGTCATGTATATAAGCTCAAATGAGGTTCCAACTCAAAATCAATTGGCAATGGATAAAGTAACTCACAAACTTATATACATGCTAAAATCCTTTATTTTTAACAATGTGGAACAACATCCACTTTCATACTCGAACAGAGGGCAACATTTCACTCTCATCCCTCTCATTCCCTTCATTTTAATTCGCTTTCAAAATGAGGAGGAAAGGAGGGGAAGACAAGGTTTCCAATAGTTCTCCTCCTTTCCCTCCCTCCGCTTACATATAACATATCCAAATAAGATGATTGAGCACGAATTTCCTTCTTTTCCCTACCTTGCCATCCACTACCCCCTTCCCCTCCATTTCCCTTCTCTATCTCAATCCAAACAATGTATAAAACAGAGTCGTCTATAAACCTAACAAAAATTTGCTTAGAATATTCTCTCTCGCACACATACACCCGCGTATAGTTCGTGTGAACAAGGCCTTAAATAAAGGACGAGAACACAAGTTAAGGTCATTAATTTCTCATTTAATGGCTTAAGTATTGCCACATCGATCATCACCACCAACCCCTTGTTTCATTGTTTCCAAAGCCCTTGTTTCGTTGTCTTTTGCCAGGGGAAAACAACTAGAACCTACCCTATTGGGAGAGCACGTAAAATTTGGGTGGAGTGAACCCAGGGGAGGGAAGAGCAATAGGAGAATAGTTCAAAAATCAACAACGAGATATTTTTTTTTTTTTTAATTAAGGAATGTGGTACTGTTAGAATTAGTTAGTTAGTCAGCTAACTGTGCCAGCTCAGGGTAGTTTTGGCAGTTCAGACAAGTTTATTAGACATTTAACACTTTGTTATTCTTGGTAGCAGTCTGATGGTTTGCACGGCTTGTATATATATCATTATTACTTGTATCAAACACACTGATGAATTTCATAATGTGAATTCTAGTGAGAGGGATTCTCTGGCCCCTCTTTAAAACTCGCTTGTTCTTCATTCAAAGTCCATCACTGTCAATATAATATCAGAGCAGGTTGCTCGATCTTGGATTGCCACCATCCCTATTTGATGAGTTGCCACCATTTCCATTTGATTAAAATTGTGTGTACATATTGTGCCTTATTAGTAGTCCACACATGAGGGGGCGTGTTGGAGTATGAAAGTGGTGTTGTCCCACATTGATAAAATAAAATAATGTAAAAGTGGATGCTGTCACATATTAATAAAATTAAAGGGTTTGAGTATGTATGTATAAACTTGTGAGTTACTCCACCCATTGCCAATTGGTTTTGGGTTGGAATCACATTTGAGTTTATGTGCATGACTTTTTTGTTTAAAGCACAATTGATATAAAAAAAATTAACTACATCCTATGAAGAGGCAGCTCCAAAGCCACAATGGCAAGAGGCTATGCAGAAGGAGTTTGAAGCCCTACAGTCTAATCATACTTGGGATTTAGTCCATTACCAGCAGGCAGTGGCGAAGCCAGAAATTTCGAATAGGGGTGTCGGAAGAGAGAGTTGAGGACTCGAATTGTCGAACAAACAGAGGAAGAGTATCGGAGGCTTAAAAAAAATGAAAAAAATAAAATGGAAAAAGGGATGGATAAAGGACTCGAACCCGCGACCTCAGAGACAAGCCAACTCACAAATAAGGCACCTGAACTGTTTAAGCAAGGGAGGTTTCATGTATCTCTTCAACACATCTGATATATATAGTTAACTTCTTTTTTTTTTTAAATTCTCTAATGTATATTATTTTATTTTTTTTTGAGAGGGGTGTCGGCTGATCCCACTGACCCCACGTTGGCTACGCCACTGCCAGCAGGCAAAGAGCATATATAAGTTGCAAATGGGTTTACAAAACTAAGTACAAAGCTGATGGGAGATTGAAAGATACAAGACTAGGCTAGCCATCAGAGGATTCACTCAAAAGGAGGGTGTAGACTACACTGAAACCTTTTCTCCTGTGGTCCAAATGACTACTATAAGGAGTCTTCTAGTCACTACAGTGAAGAAGAAATGGCTCATTTACCAATTGGACATCTACAATGTTTTCCTATATGGAGACTTAGATGAAGAAATATATATATAAAACCTCCACAGGGGCTCAAAGTTCCTACTTCTAACACAGTTTGCAAATTGAAGAAATCCTTGTATAGACTCAAACAGGCTTCAAGGCAATGGTATGCTAAACTTTCTGATAACTTGAAGGCCATTGCCTTCCAAAACTCTAAAAATTATTATTCCTTATTTTGCAAACACCAAGGGAGTTCCATTGTTCTTCTTGTTGTCTATGTAGATGATGTTGTGTTATAGCCTTACATGCAACAATTTAACAGAGATTACAACCTTGAAAACCTTCCTTGATGACAAATTTAAAATTAAGGACTTAAGAGAGCTAAACTATTTCCCGGGCATGGAGATTATAAAGATTCCTCATGGGCTGATTTTAACTCAAAGAAAGTTTGCTTTGGATTATTGAAGGAATTTCAGTGTGATACACTTTCAGCTACTGTATGCCCTTTAGACTCTCTTTCCTGAAAATCTCCTGATGATGATGTTCTTGTTGATGCTACCAGGTACAGGAAACTAGTTGGAAAATTTTTTCAAGCACCTACACAAGCTCATATGATAGCATATTTACATACACAAATGTACATCAAAATGGCCTTCTCATGGGTTATTCTTCAATGACAGAGATGACTACACCTTAGAAGCTTATTGTGACTCTAATTGGGCTCACTGTCCATGTACCAGAAGATCTGTTAGTGATTTCTTTATAATGATGGGAGGCAACCCTATTTCTTGAAAATCTAAAAACAACCTATTGTAGGCGTGTCTTCTACAGAGGTAGAATGTAGATCTATGAGGGAAGTAACTGTTGAGCTCTCTTGGATGATAAGGATTCTTTCAGAGTTGCAGGTTCCATCCATTCTACCTATACCTGTCAAAACTGATAGTGTGGCAGGTATCTACATTGCTAAAAATCATGTCTTTCGTGATAGGACCAAGCACATTGAATTAGATTCCCATTTTGCTAGAGAAAAGTTCCGTGAAGGGCTGATATCTCTCTCTCACACCAAGACCACTGAGCAGCTGGCAGATCTATTTACAAAGTCACTCCCTGGTTCACAGCACCACCATCTCCTTGACAAGTTGGGGGTATCCTCATGCACATCCTCCAACTTGAGGGGGGTGTTAGAATTAGTTAGCTAGCTGTGCCAGCTCAGGGTAGTTTTGCTAGCTTAGACAAATTTATCAAACATTTAACAGTTTGTTATTCTTGGTAGCAGTTTGATAGTTTACACAGCTTATATATATATATCACTACAAAAAAGATTGCTTCCCTCCACATTTAATTTTACTAATGATCACACTATAGAAATAACAATTGCCCACACTTAGGCTAAATGTAGGGAAGATAAGTGTGTGAAAATGTTCTCCGCACTTAATAAAAATGCGGGTAGTGCTATATTTTCCACACTTATAAATGCAAAGTAAGTACTAATTAATCACAATTTATGTGTGGTCATTTTACGCTATGCCCACCCTGGAAGATGCAAGAAGTAATAATTTTTTCCACACTTAAAAGTGTTACTAGTGTCGTTTTAGTTTTTTAAAAAAATAATGATGGTAATTAATATAAAACTTATTAAGTTAAAAATAAAACAATTGTATACAATTGATCTTTTTTTAATTACCAAGTTTCATACTAACGACTAGCGCACATCACCCTACATGAATGAACAAAATTAACAAACCAACAAATTAAAATAGATCAAACATCAATTAAATAAATTATACATTAGTGCTTGAAAAAAAAAAAAATTGTAAACACAGCAACAAAGACTAAGATAATCAAAACTAAATATTCTTGCATTGTTTTGAATTCATCCTACTAATTTTTTTGTTGTATGTAGCTGATTGAATATTTTATTGCTCTATATATATATATATATATATATATATATATATATATATATATATATATATATATATATATATATATATATATATATATATACACGCCTAACATCCAAGAATATATACAAAAAAATCTCCATATTCGTTTTCTTCACTGAGAGATGTTAGCTTCAAAAATGCAACCTATTAGACAATTGAAATACACAAAAAAATGAGTTATTAGAAAAGATAATCAAAGAGATAAACTAAGATGCAGACTTGGCAGAATCAAGTTTAAAGACGCACAATAAGTTCAACCAACTGTAGAACTACAATAGAGTTGAACCAAGAATAGAACCACAATCAAGTTCAACTAACAATATATATGAGCTAGGTGAGTTCAACTAACAATAGAACCACAATTGAGTTCAACCAATAGTACAACCACAACCGAGTTCAACCAACAATAGAACCCAAGTGAGTTCATTCAAACAATAGAACCCCAACCGAGTTCAACCAACAATAGAACCACAATCGAGTTCAATCAATAATCCAACCACAACCAAGTATATGCATGAAGATAAGATAACCCATTAACAAAATCAGATGACAAACATGTCAAAGTAACTACTTCATACAAGATAAATAAACAAAAAATAACAAGAACATCCAATATGCAACCCCTACACAAATATTTTGTAATAACTAGCTACAATTACTCCGCATAATCTACCTTCTCTACAATTCCCCAAATTGATCGATTAGCAAACCTATGCGTCAATTCAACATGCGTGAACTCCAAATCAGCATCATTACCATTTTTACCAGATTTCAATCTCAAATCCTCCAACTATTGATAACAGTTTTCTGAATTAGACTTGAATTAGCTATAATCATTAAAATTCGTTTGAAATTACCAATAATTAGGAGAAAGAAAAAAAACCACCTCGAATCCAAGCTAAGGATCGGTTTTAAGGGCTTTTGGGATCGATTTGTGCGCTTGAAAATCGGGATTTCGACCTTCTGCTGCTGTCATGCTCAAACCCACGCTAACATACCCAAAATCAACTGAACTTTTGACTCTCTAGTTTAGTCTTGCGGCTGATGTTTGTGTTGCACATTCACCCCCAATTTATAGAGGAATCGGAGTGTCTAAAGACGGGGTTGCATTGCCAGGCACATGTTTGGTGCCTTAAATCATCGCCCGAACAGACCACAAAAGTGGTGGTCTCTAACTGATTTCGTCCAATTTATCTAGTCTAACTTGTGTGGATTATCATCAAGTCTCATCAACATTAGCGCTCGACCATGGAAGATTGCCTTCAAGACAAACAAAATTTATCAAAAAAGTTAATGCCACTTCCTACTCAACAAGAACTAAGTAATAGTTTGATCTCGATAGCAAATGATTTGCGAAGTGGTCAAGACAAGTACTTATTATGAAGAGGTAAAAAAAAAAAAATAGAGGGAGGGAAGGTATGGAAACCTCAAGCAGCATACTCCATATAGGCAATAATAATCTACATGCACACAAAAAAAAAAAAAAAAAAAAAGTAGATTCTACATGAATACCTTAACAAAAATACTCCCATTCTCATAATATCAAGATCAATAATGCCATGGTAACTGGTCCCAATGTCGAAGGCAGTCACACCACAAGCTTCAAGGAAAGGGTCTCCTGCCGCAAGAGCAATGAATGATCAGAAAGGTTCCAACTGACTAAGCCTATAAGCCAATACTAACATTTAAAGAGATCTGCATACCTAAACTGTCAAAATAATTTATTTGGAGTTCAACCTCTGCACCAACAGCAAGATTGATCACGTGGAGTGACAACTTCCTTCTGAATCTAATTTGAGCAACCTGAATTTGAAACACAGTATCAATAGGCAAACTAATCCGAAGTTCCAAGTGCACCAACTTTATTAGTTAGTTAAGTAAAAATCTTATCTTTTGAATTCAGCAGTGCATTTAACAGAAATATCAAAAAAAACAATACAGAGGAAACTGTTCAATGGACAAGTCCGGAAGCTTAAAAAATTTTAAATGCCTACCTCAGCTACCCTAACACAAGATGCGACCTCAATTTTTTCACTACTATGATCTTTTGCCAAGATACAAGCCAGATCGTTGGTTTCAGTTGTTTTTTATTTTATTTCCACATATGGATATAGAATCCTTTGCAATTCATCTTCTTTTCTGCCATTGTGTCTCAACAATGAGTATGCAATAGATCTCATTTGGCTTTGGCCATCTCTTCTGTGTAGTTCTGAATACATGTGGCCATCGCTTACCTCGCCATTAATAAGAGCCGCAATGGTATATACTAGTAAGGTATGCTCTGCATCTTTTAGTGAAATATGCACACAGATATTCATATGCACCAAACATCCATGAACTAAGAATTTGTTACTGATGAATACCATAGTCAGAAAGTGCACCTTCCATACAGAGCCATAACTACTCTGGGTGGGAAGTAGCAGCTCATGAGTTGATTGGAAACTCAAAGCCTAGTGCCCATAGAGTACAGGCAGTAACATAAATGAAAAGCATCAGTTTGATTGTTACATAAACATAGCAATATAACTCCTGCAAAAGCTAGTAATCTCACCTACTCATTCTCTATAGTCCATTTGTGATTCTTGCAGAGCTCATAAAATGAGAACAAGTCACCCTATAGAACCAAGGTGCAAGTAAGATATGGAAAGAGAAGGCATTAACATGTGGTTAGGTATTCTGGAACAAAACTGGAAAAGTTCTGCCTGTTTTTACAACACTTTATAGCTTTAGCTTAAGCTAAGAGTACCTGTAGACTGCTAATAAGGTAAAATAAGATGCAAGGTGACTTGAATCACCGCCATGAGTCACCCACGAGTCACCCTACTTTAAGTTCATTTCAATTCTTTGGAACACAAAGGAAAGAGATATAATACAACCCAAAGCCTTAAAACATTTTTGAGCTCATTACTCATTTTCCTTTTAACTTTCTATACCTATCGACTATTCAGTTGAGTCACTAACTGACTAGTTTGACGATTTAGGGTCATTTAGACTACAAACATCTTAGCAATCAAACAGGCAACTGATAAACATTTAGAAACATTTGAAATCATGAAACAAGCTTTTAACGACCCTTCAAAGATTTCTAAAGTTCACAGTTCACAGTTCACAGTTCACAGTTCACTCACATAACATCATTTTTTTCAATTCAAGAAGGGAGAGGTTCACAGATAGCACGTTCGTTTCATTTCACAGGAACAGTTTCAGTAGAATCCACCTAATACCACAATTACTTCAGAATTCACACGATTGCGATTAATATCAAACCCAAGTCCCCTCCTCACACAGCACCATCCACAAAAACGTCGAATCACTCAATAGTTCCACCTTAAACCATTTAACTATTAAGCTCGGCTCAGTATCATAACAATTTAATCGTTTAATTCACAAAACCAATATCTACACACATAGGATACAAATGTAACCACCAAATCAGAATTTAAACATATTTAAATTGATTTTAGCAACAACATCAGAGCATAATCTACCTTACAATTCCCCAAATTGATCAATTAGTAAAACCATGCGTCAATTCAACATGCATGTATCCCAAATCAGTATCATTATCATTGTTACTAGATTTCAACATCAAATCCTCCAATTACTGATAATAGTTTCGGAATTAGACTTGAAGTACCTACAATCGTTAAAATTCGTTTGAAATTACTAATAAAATTAGGATAAAGAGAAAAATCCACCTCGAAGCCAAGCTAAGGACCCGTTCTAAGGCCTTTTGGGATCGATTTGGGCTGATAATTCAACCTTCTGCTGCTGTCACCAAATCCACGCTAACAGACCCAAAATTGACTGAACTTTTGACTCTCTAGTTCAGTGCTGTGGATGATGTTTGTGCTGCGAATTCCCCCCCCCCCACAAATTTATAGAGGAATTAGAGTGTCTAAAGACGGGGTTGCATAGCCGAGCCTGGGCACATGTTCGATGCCTCAAATCGTCACCCGAACAGACCACAAACATGGTGGTCTCTCACTGATTTCGCCCAGAGCACTCAGTAATTAGTTTGTTTGATGCTGGGGAGGGGGAATGAGAGGAATTGCGAGCTGGGTTGAGTAAAAATCGATGGATTTTTGGTGCTTGTGGCTGCGTGTATGGAGAGAAGCGGGAGGAGAGAGATGGGGGCTGGGGGTTGCGCGAGAAGAAGAAGTTAGGTTTGGCATGTGTTGACAAATATACCCCCTCTTCTTCCCTTTTTTTGTTTAAAACTTGCCCAATAACTAACACCAGTAGTCCAATCTTTACCTTATATTCTAAACCCAAATCATTAATACAATCTTTCGTCAATTACTCGTTCCTGATAATCAGCGAAACTAATTCTAAGGTTGACAATCTAATCGGATTTGAAAATCTACTCGATTCAGTACCTGATAATAATTCTTATTGACACTTATTAAAATCATCGTAAAATTTTCAAAGCTAATAATAATAATAATAATAACAACAATAATATTCTTTTTAATAAAATTATCGCTTACACAAGCACATCGATATTAATTTAACTTTTTTAGTTAGTGAAGTATGATTTTACAACGTCATAAAATAGGATAGTCAGCTCAACATAAAAATAAAGAACACGGGTATTATAGATTGATTGCGCGCTGAGCTATTTGGCTTTTTTGGGGGGGAGGTGGGCAAAGTACCCGCTAATTAATGTTCCATGTGATAATTTTATTTTGCTAGATACTTGTGTATTTTTATGATTGTTTGCTTTATTCCTTTGGCTAATATATTTAGATATAAATATTAAAATATTTTGTACAAATTACCTCATTAATATAATAAAAAGTAATTATGAAAGCTCTTTTTAATCTCCTTCACTTAATAAGTATAGGAATAGGTTCATAATTTACTCACACTTGTTAAATTAATATGGAATCGAGAAAACTACCAAATTTTATCATTTATCTCCCCACACTTTAATTAAGTGTGGTCATACAAATACAGTAGGATACATTATTTTTTGTTTTGTGTGTGTATATATGTGTGTGTGTACACACCATCATAGTTTCTATCATGCACACTGATGAATTTTATAATGTAAATTCTAGTGAGAGAGATTCAATTCTATGGCCTCTATCTAAAACTCTCTTGTTCTTCATTCAAAGTTCCGTCACTGTCAATAGGTACAATGATCTTCAACGGCTGCGAGGGATATAGTTGTAGCAAATTGGCTCTTAGAGTACGCCTTAAGTTTCCACAATGCGATTGAAGCATGAAACGTACATGCTCGCGTTTTACCAAAAAGAAATAACATTTTCCTTAGCTATCTTTCTGAATTGATTTCTATCTTCATAAGTATAGAATTATATTAAAAAACTATTTTAAATTGCCGTTACATGCTAACCATTAATTGAGTTGACTCCTAAAATACGCTTATAGAATTAGCACTCAAACATTTTCATACCATAGTAACGTTAACGACTCATGTAATCTATATATATATATATATATATATATATATATATATATTGAATTGTGAGTTTTTTTTATTGTTTAATTGATAAATTTGAAAATTTTCATAGATACATTAATATTTGATAAAATATAAATTATAAGTATAATATCATATTTCATATGTCACAATAATTGATTCTTTATTAATAGTGGTAATTATTATTAAAAATATCAATGTCATGAGATTTGGGATAACTTTGAAAATCTTAATCTTTTATTCTCTTTATGAGTAAGTGTGGTACGTTTGAATCTCTTCTAATAATGGGAAAGAAAAAAATTATATAACAGTGACATATAACAATGGAAGACAAGAGTTAATTTTACTTTAATATACTTAAATAGATTTTCACTCCATCATTATACACCACTACCTCCCATTGGGATCCACATCATAATTCATTGATCCCCAAACTTTGTTGAGAATGGAAGGAGTAGGGTATTCATGGTTCGGGTACCCGAACCAAAAGGAATTTCAGTTCGGATATTCGAAATTCTGGGTCGGCATCATGGTGAACCGTATCCGAACCAAAATATTTGGGTACCCGAAAATTTCGATTCAGGTTTTTGGTTAACCAATAACCCAATTTTTTAAAGATATTTTTTCCTATTTTGTCTAATAATTTTTTTTTGGTACCCAAAGGGAACTAATACATGATATTATCACATAATATGGCAATACCACAAAGTACGTTACTATTATTCACATTTCAATAACTTCACACCTCCATCAGACATAACCTTACTAACATCGTATTCATGCCGAAACCATTGTCTAAATGCAACAAAGTCTTATAGAAGACCTAAACATCTAAACAAAACAATGCAACAAAGTCAAAAACTCAAAGTCCTTGTCTTTATGGGGCTTGGGGATATGTAACTTACAAAGTCTTTAGGGAAGAGAAAATTTAAACAAAAAATTCTCAAAAAGAATATAAAATAAAAAAAGTTTCTGGTTTTCGGGTATCCGAAATTATGAAACATCGGAACCGTATCCAAATCGAAAACCAAAAAATTTATCGATTCGGGTACCTGAACCAAAAATTTTAAATATTTTTGGATTCCGATACCCAATATTTTGGGTCGGTTCGAAGTTTTTTGATTCGGATTTTTGGTTATGGATAATTTTGAACACCTCTAGGAAGGAGGGGGAAAATGTACAAACAAAAAGAAGATATAGCAAAATAAATATACGACAACCAAAGATGGCCAGAAAAGCACGATTATTGGGAACAAAAATGAAAATAACATGTCCGTGTCCCAAATTGTTGCTTATTCAATGTGTACACTTTGCATCTCCAAAAACCAAGTGCTCCAACACACCCATCTTTTTCAGGCTCTAAAAGAATTCATTTACCTATCAGGGAGGGGGGAACCAAAAAAAGAAAATCACATAAATAAATAAGAAACAAGAATAGGGACGAGGCACCATCTCCCAACTCCATACAAAATCTACAAATTTTTGAGTGAGATTATTTTACATAAAAGTTATTATAAGACGGATTTTTTAGTGGTGATTTTTTCAAAAAAAATGTGGTGATCAGTAGTATATTTTGGAATGACTTTTTGATTAAGAGGTGATTAATAATTTATCTATCAGTGAGTTTTATTATGGTCACCCTTACATGAACTATTAGTTACCCCAATTACTATTAAAATTCACATAAGAGTTATTATGAGATGAACTCCTTCAAGGTTAACTTTTTCAGGATTTTGCGAGGATTAATAATTTGTTTTAGAGTGCCTTTTTAATTTACAGGTGACTAATTATTCATCTAACAATAACTTTTATTACCCGTAAGTGCACTGTTAGTCATTCTAATTATTATGAATAGTCATTATAAAAAGATCTATCTCATAATATATCTTATATGAATTGATCTCATATAAAACTTACTAAAAGTGTCCATCTTTTTATTTATTTTTAACAATTTTACAATATCATCTCTGTAGATGTTTTTATTTTGTAAAATTGTAAGGCATTAGACAACAAATTTTCAATCTTGAACCCAGATACATCAAATATCAGCACCTCAAAAAACAGAAAAACAAAAACCAAAACATAATAAACTAATCAACAAAACTTTCAAATTTAGGCGCTGCAAGCACCCAATCTTAAAAGGTCCACAAATGTATTAGGAACCAATTTGACTGATATTGCTACCAATTCCAATTCCCAAATTTTTTTACAGATGCTAGGAGGCACTCATAAGGGGAGCCTGGTAGTAACGGTTAGGTTGTCTCCCTGTGACCAAAAGGTCATGGGTTTGAGTCTTAAAATCAGCCATTGATAAAGTTTGATTTTGCTGCCTACAATACACCCTTGGGGTGGAGCCCTTTCTCAAACCCTGCATGAACGCGGAATACTTGTACACCGGACTACCTTTTTTTTTTTTTTTTAATGCTAGGAAACTCTCACTCATAGGGCCTATTCATTTTGTTGGTGAATCTTCTTTTACCAACAACATATTCCAACTTCTGCCAACTCTACGCAAGAAAAGTTCAATCCATTCAAACCTCAACCAATTCCACCAACTCCTGTAATCCCTTTCAAAAATTCTTCCAAAGAAATTTGCACTCGTTTACATTTCTTACCAACGGCCTTTAACGTTTACTAACTTATACCAGTTTCAGTCAATCTTTTTCAACCTTAACCAACTCCTATCGATCATTTTAAAAAAATACAAACGTCTATCCATTTTTATTAATCTTTGCCAACTTCACCCATTTATTAACACTGTTTACCAACGAAAAAGAATAAGCCTGTGATACAAGATTAGCAATTTTGGCACATAGTACGATGATTAATGTGCTATGCAAAACCAACAGAACATGAAATAGCCATATCAGAAGCTGTTTCACACAGCCTGCAACGGACTTCAGCGGTTCAAATCCAACAACAAAAGAGATACGGCATTACATCCAAAAGAATACCAAAAGAATTGCCTAACTGTTCACCATCTTTGCAAACAACCCAGATAGGTCCCCCCTTCTTTGCTTTTATGTCGTCTTCTATAGCACTAGAAACAATACTAATAACCATGATAAGAACAATTGTAATAACAATGATATAATATTCAAATAAAAAAATAATTCTCTTCATGAATTATCTGAACCTTGCCATACTGTTCCTGTCCTCTTCCAATCTTCAGTCTGGAAAATCAAAACGAAAACTTGGGTTTTCATCACTTGATCTCTATCATCAGAGGGTAGCTATTTGATCAAGCCATGCCCCCAATCCGGAGTGGTCCACAGATTCAACCTGGGAGTTGGAATTCGAACCATCCCCACAAGGCATCGCACCCTGATTCAGCAGCTCTTTGTTCTCCGATGGTGAATCCTTCACCAGTGACTGAACCCAAGAAAGGTCGGGTTCCTCCCCATTATGCCCATTAATTGCGAAAGGCCGTCTCACTCCATTCATCTCATCAACATTCATGGACCAATTGGGCTTTCCATTGGACCATGAACCCACGGGAGAACCGGGCAACCCAGCATTTTCAGGGATGAGATCCCAGGGCAGATGGGACCCAAGATCACGGGCACTCAGGCTGCGCATTTGATGATGTTTCTCTCTCAGAGCAAGTGCAGAAAGACGGGCATTTAGAGGAGACTGAGGTTCAATTCCTCGAGGTGACATTATCCTGGGTGAAGATGGCCCGAATGAACCCTGTAAAAGAGGACGATCAGCAGATTTGGGGGAGAATACTTGGGTGTTTATGGGTGACAACATGTTCTGCTGCTGCTGGAAATGGTTCAATACTGCTGACTTGTGTGAAGGGGAGAAAGCCGGAATCTGATCAGAGAACCGAGGAGAAGAGACCTCAATGGAGAAAAGCTCATCAAGGTTTGAGGGTGCCATACTTTTTGACCGGGCTGAGAGATTCACAGATGGTGAATTGAGTTGGGGCTGTGAGTAGCACGACATATCATTAAAGATATGCAGCTGCTCCAATTCCAAATCCCCAGCTGGGATATCCCTCGCGTTAAGAGATGCTCTCAGACGGCTAGTCTGAAGATTGTTGGCATGAATATTGCTTCCCGGAAGATGCAATGTAGGGATGTTCATGTTTTGTTGCTGCCAAGCTGAGGGTGAATGGGGCACCCCATTCCCAGAAGGTGACATCGGTGGGGTGAATGGAGAAGGTGACATGCCCGAAGCATTAGATGGGGAAGCAGGGAAGATACTCAAGGCGGCAGCCATATCCATGACAGCAGCCCGGGGTGATGGGACAGCAGATCCTGTAGAGGCATAAAGAGGCCGAAGTTCCTCAGGGGTGTGTGCAAAGAAGCAAACACGACGATCACAACTAGTCCCATCCTTGCAGAGTCTCGTCCTATATTGAGCGGGATGAAGCCAGCACTCAAACACACCATGAGCATACTCACACATGTCACCACGCCTGCATGACCCCTTGCGAAAATCAGGGCAAGGAACACAACTGTAGTGATACTTCCTCGGGTCCCTTCTCCGAGCATTCTCCCCAGGATGCACAAATGGGCACTCAGTCCAATCATGGGAATATGCTCGTGAGCAAGGCCGGACCTTAAAAGAGTACATTCGGAATTCATCGGTGCCATAAATACTGTTCTTGATATCTGGAATAGAAGGGTCAATTGGATATTCCTTCTTCTCATTAGTCTTTGATGCTACAGGAGAAGAGGGCGCCTCCAGGCCATTGGACCCCAATTTACCCTCTGAAAGGCTTGGAATAGACAACGAATTAACCATCAACCCGTCACCTGAACCTGGCAGATCCTTAAGACCCAAATTGAGTAACTCTTCGAGGGCAGTCCGCAGTTCAGGAAGAAACCGTGAGACATTGATCAGATCATATGGGCGGTTTCCTTTGGCATCCACAAGGTTAGGATCAGCACCATTGACTAGTAAGAGCTTCACTGCATGAACAGCATTAGAAGATGCACCAAAAGCAGCACAATGGAGGGCAGTGCTCTTGTCAGGGCCACAAGAACGGTTTACATCAGCTTCAGAGAGAGAAAGTATAAGTTTCATAACATCTAAGCTTCCATACATGGATGCAACCATTAACGGGGTCCTATGCTCCAGTACCATCCCTCGAGCACCTGCTTGTCGGCCATACCATAGACCAACCTCATCAACAGCATCCGGGTTCAACTCAATGTACTTCTTGAACCCTTCAACATCATTACCAGCCGAAAGCTCGAGCAAATGAGAAAAAGAAATCTTGGGTTCACAAGCTTCAATTGGATTAGTCATTTTTGCATTGGATTTCACTTCCTCCAGAGCAAACACAAATGCTTTGTTTAACAGGAAATCAATCTGAGAAACACACCAGCAAGTCTCTAATCAGCCAGTATTTCCAAAGACCTACCCACGTTGACAAGAACTCTTCGGAACAATTCCTATTTCCCCAGTCCCAAAAAAAAAAAATCATAAAATAACAGCCCATATTGATTTAATCAAAATATAACACATGAAAATCAAGCATCAATGAATGCTTAAAATTCACACTAGCAGAATCAACAAACTATAGGAATAGCAGCTACACTAGCACTAGTAACTCAGAATTAGTTATCATAAGTTTCTGGTATTCCCAGATGAAATAATAACTTCCCAAGCAGAATCACATTCTTTTCCAGCCAAAAAAGACCCACCACCCCAAAAAAGGGGGGGGGGGTAAGAACAAAAACCATTAACCACTCATTTTAAGCAAACTAAGTAAAGACATTTACACAGATCGGCAAAAATTAATCACAAGGAAATTCAAAAATGCCCATGAATTTTTTCAAAAAAAAGAATAAATAACAGGAAAGCAAAATGCTTACCGATTTCCTTGGTTTATCCCTGTTCTGAGACGAATCTGAATGCACATACTCGAATCAACCAACCCGAAAAATCAACGATCTGCAGAGAACAAGCAGAGAAAAACCCTAACTAAGAGCTCCAGATTCTTGCTCCAAAAAATCGCGAGAACTCACTTTGAGGGATCTGAAATCAATCACATTTCTTCATCCTCCCAAAAAATAGCAGAAGAAAGTAACGTATTGGGGAGATAAAAGAGGGATGGGTGGGTGATTTTCAGAATTAAATTGAATGGTTTTGTGTTTGATTTTCCATGAGAACTCCCTCTTCACCCCCAATTCAATGGCAAGAGAGAGAGTGAGGATGCAATGGAGTTGAAGACAGAGAAAGAGAGAGTGAGGAGAGAGAAAGGGAAAGGGGTTGTTTAAATTTGTAGAGGGGGGGAGGGGAACCGGAAGAGGCGGTGAGTGGAGTGTGGGTTGGTGACTGTAGGAGCGGGGGTTTGGTGACCGGATAAAGCGGTGGACCCTAAGCGGACTTCGCAGGTCAGATTTAAGTGGATTGGAATGGGGACAGAAGAGGATTTGAGGTCCGACAAAGGACCGATATTAGAGGGCCCCAGTCAATTTAGGTCTGACTTCAGTCAAGGCTGTAGCAATGCTTTAAAAAATCGTTTTTAGGGGGGGGGGGGGAAGAAAAGAGCCCGAATATTTTTTATTTTATCCAGGCAAGAAAAAATTTAGTTGAGATTTGTCCATAATCGTAATCCGAGTGCGGGCCTCGTGAATCCCAGTATTATTTAGACGTGCAAGACTATTTAATATTTAGAGCAGTGTTTCTCTTAAAAAGTTGAATTGGAATGCTAATTATAAATCAAATTAAGAGAAATTAGTAATAAATTTGTGATTCTTATATTACTTCTTCAGTTGGCTTATGAAATGAGACTTTGATTTCAAGGATATAGGTTGATATAAATTAACGAGGAGATATTTACTCAAATTCATGCATGAAAAGATGAGTGATTCCTCAGGCCTATGCATTCCATTAAAATCATGTAAATAAAAACATCACTCTGCGAATCAATTCTTTTCATTTCCATCAGAAGATAAACTAGAGATTATATTTTAATGAAAAAGAGGGATCATATAAATTTAACGCAATGTAGAGTACATGCTCTTCATCGCACCCAATTGGAGCCAGTGAGCAAGCTCATAAGGCTATTCCATTCCCTGTTTTTTGATACAAGCAAAAGAGACAAAAGAGAAATGCTTAAATATAGAAAGTATGTCTTAATAATAAGAACAAGGGTAGTGTCCTCAAACTGCTTCGCAGCTAAGAAGCTTATTTATAAGGGGGAGATAGTCGCCCTCAATAGACCAGGTTGAGCATCTCCCATTACTCAGCAGTCCTTGACACCAAACAACAGCTTGGGGCTTCTTCTAAAATGGATCTGGCGAGTGCGAGGCCTTGTTCCACACCTATCATGGCGTTACATCTCCAAGGTGGTCTTTGATAATAAACCTCAACCCGCAGCCATTAGCTTCTACTTCCCTCCATCAAAGTTTTAGTTTCAATGGCCCTGTCGTTGGTGTTTCTCCGCGCTTTTTCATGTGAGATTGCCCTACCATCTTCCTTGCTTGATGAAAATGACCAATAGCTTTTAACAAAGTTTGCAGTTTTTCCGTTAGGTACCCAAGTTATGATTTGGCCTCTCTTGAATATAAATCTATTCCTTGCGTTCCAAACCCTCCCAAAACACATCCGGCTCCTCTATAATCAACTGTTCTACTGTTGATTTCCATACCAGTCTCTCCTCGACCTAGTATAACACCCATCCGCAGGGCGGGGGGGCCGGTGCTTTAACCGTGTGACGCTCGATTAGAAGCGCCCACAGGCTCTTTAAACTCTTAACCATATTAACTGTATAGGCGATTAGCAGCGGAAAGTCTTCACGAAATTCTTTACTAAAATTTCGGGGGTAATCTAAACGGCACATACATACATACTTACACTCGTATCCATATGTTATTATCCATATATAATCCTCAAAGATACATCCATATTATCATTTAATAAACATAACTCATAATATAAACAATACCGAGGTCTGCATTTTAACTTAGTTCTCTTAATACTTCTGTTGGTTCCTTTCGCTTCCAAAACCTAAAAAATGATGCTGTCATAAACAAATACATTATTTCACACTAGCTAGCTGTCTTAATACTTCTGTATTCCTTTTCGCTTCCAAAACTAAAAATGTTGATGTGATGAGCTCCCCGGCGCAGTGAATAACCTTACTTTCCCGTTTTTACACTTTTGCACAATTACCAATTAACACCTAAGCACACAGTATACATATCTTGTGCATATAGACAGAACATATCATATAATACATATAATGCGATAAAAATATGATTATGCTCTAGAAATCTAAATAAACTCTATCTTTCATATCCAAACATGTTTCCGAACTTTACAAAAACACACCAGCATATTTTGTTTATGGAGGTAAGTAATTAGACTCACCTTAGTCCTACTTTGTCATACCAAGGTATGTTTCAGGATTCTCGTTTTCACGTTAAATTCCACTGAACCAATTCTACTGTTAGTCTATTCCTACTAGCCATTGTTGTCCTATAACCAACCATGTCCCTTTGGGACTCCTAATCTTCATTGAATATCAAAAGAAAGCAAGGAGCCTGCTAAATCATACTAATGGCCTACCCGTAACCATATTAATGCATACATAAGCATATTCCATTTAAAAGTCCTCATTACGTTGTAATTAAACAACATACATATATTTCTTAAAAACATATGTATCAATCACACATATGGTTCAAGCGATCACAATTTTCATAAATATCCTGATGATTCTTCAATCCAAAAACCAAGTCCGATTCAAACCAAAACCAATTTCTGTCCAATGCCAAAGTCCAAATTCAAACCAAAATCAATCTTGTAACTATCCAAAGTCAACTCTAATACCAAACCATTTCATTAACATATCCAGGTCCCCAATCCAATGCCAAAACCAATTTTATAACATATCCAATATTCTTAATTGAATGTCAAACAAGCCTTTTTAGTTTAGGGGAATCAACTCATGACTCACACAAGAACCATCACGACACAGGGGGGACTAAACACATCCTGATAGCCCCAGTTACTGCTCATTCATATGGTACCAACCAGACACTCATGCTTCTAAAGTACTATAGGTCCTCAAATCACAAACTGATGAGTCATATTCATTTCTGGAGTACCAGGGACCCATACAGCTCCCACATAACATAAATTGAAGAGTCATTACGGACCGGATAGTGCACACTCAAGGTACAACTCGACTACACAGGCCAAACACAAGATAACTACTTCATATGATCATAGTTTCTAGACAGCTCTTAATAGCCTAAATCAAACTGAACCTTTTTTTCGGACAAAAAATATAACTTATTATCTTCAAAGAACTTCTATTCACATCATATACCAAATATACCCAAGACATAATCCACTTTAAAATAATTTTACAAACCTTTCTATACTTCATCCATATTGAATATTTAGGAAGCTCACCACATACCTTTTTCATATCTTATTTATGGATTAACATACCAAATAATCCACAATATAACACTATACAAGCTTATTTAGTTTAGAAAATTTATATTCAAATAATAACAACATCAATCTTCACAAATTTTGTGCAGGAAATGGACAATATAGAGATTCTACGCATAAAATTTTCAAGATTTTCTCCAGGGTAGTGCTCCCAGAATTCAAAGTAACCAAATTATCAAAAATCTGGGATCACCTTAAAATTCACCCGCTTAGGACATCACAACTAAGAGATTCACAAATTTACAAGAAATCACCCAATATCAAATCTATAGTAATTTTTTATAATTTTTCTCCAAGTAAATCTCAAACAATGTAAACAGTAACTGAAACTATACACTCACCGAAACAGGGCAGTTTCCATAAAAAATTCATACTTGAAATAAACATCCAAAATTCATGAAACTTTGCCAAAAATCTCAATAACATCTATATTCTATAGGAAACATTTTCACAATTGTTGCCTCCACCCATGATTTACAGTAATTTCAAACATCATCTGAATTTTTCACAACTCACATAACAGGGCAGCTTCAAATCAAAAATTTAATAACTTGGCAGAACCACATATCAAAATTCACCGTGGAACGTTTACAGAAATTGCCCAATATCATGGGTCACCTACAATAAAAATTTCAGGAATTTTTTCACCAATCCATAATTCACAGCAATTCAAATAGTAGCTGGTTATCTGCTAAAGAAATCGAATTCACCTATTTTTTCTACCATCTTGTTCAACCAATACAAGAAATCAACCCACAAATTCTAGTATAATTAGTGCTTGGATACATTCAGAAACATAACTATCAATTCCAATATCTAATTATCTAAACATCACAATTAAACATACAATTTTATAGAGGTGTGTTTCTAAGGCTGGAATTAAGGTTCCAATCTATCAAACCCTAAGATCAAATTCAAGTTTCCATTCTCATTGATTCTCAATTTCAAGCATAAATAATCAAATTCATCTTTACCTAATCAATTTAAGTTGAGGAAAACCAAAATTACTCACTCAATTGGCTATCAAAATCAAATCTTAATCGCTTCCTTCCTCCATCCTCCTCCTCCTCTCCTTCTTCTTCTTCTCCTCTCTCCTCTCGTCGATCTGTGGCGTGCATTGTGTAGGTTGACTTGGGAGAGAAGAGCAGATAAAGCCCTCCCCCCAATTTCAGCGTGATAAAATCAACCCCTTCCTTTTCTTGTTCTTTTTTTTTTTTTTTAGCCCAAATAACCCTTTTCCAAACTCCCTATCCTTCTTTTGTGTTTTCTTTTTTTTTTTTGGGCACAACAACATAACAACAACAACAACTCCCAGTGTGGGTCCCGCTTTCGCGGGCTGGGGAGATCCAGCTGTAGGCAACCTTACCCCTACCGGTATTCCTACCCATAGAGAGGTTGATTCCTTAAGACCCACAAAACAGTTTTTTTTTTTTGAAAAAGGTTATAGAGAAAATGATTGCAAACCAAAACCAAGGAGGAGAAAATGGGCCGGAGAGCAAATAAACAAGGAGCAGAGACATACCTCAATAGGGGCGCTAGATGCCGTCACATCCCAGAAAAGCATGACCTGCAACAAGCACACCAAAACCCTACCGCCCCACCCCCACCGAAGCTACTACCACCTACGCGGCCGGTCCCACAATCAGAGACCTTAATCCTATCCGCCACAACCTCTATCCTGAGCCATGTCCTCCGTCAGACCGGCAACTCTCAGGTCCTCTCTAACCACTTCCTCTAGGCTCTTCTTCGGTCTACCCCTCCCTCTCTTTCCACCGGGGGGGACGATCATCTCGCACCTCCGCACTGGGGCGGCCACACTTCTCCTCTTTACGTGGCCGAACCATCTGAGCCTCGATTCCCTCATCTTCTCCTCTATGGGGGCCACTTCAGCTAAGCTCCTGATTACTCCATTCCTAATTCTGTCCAATCTCGTAAAACCACACATCCACCTGATCATTCTCATCTCAGCTACCATCAACCTTTGGGCCTGCGTCTTCTTTAGAGGCCAACACTCCGATCCATAGAGAACAGCCGGTCTAACTACCATCCGATAGACTTTGCCTTTCAATCCTAGGGGCACTCTTTGTCACACAGTACCCCTGACGCTGACTTCCACTTTTGCCAACCACTCTTATCCGCTGGCTAATATCCTCGTCAATGTCCCCATTTTGCTGGATGATCGAGCCCAGATACTTAAATTTAGCGACCTTTGGTATCACCCTCCCATCCAGTGTGATTTCTCCCCCCTCTTCTATCCTACCACTGAAACAGCAATGGAGGTATTCCGTTTTTGATCTACTTAATCGAAAACCCCTAACTTCCAGCGTATGCCTCCAACTCTCCAACCTGTCATTCACCCCCTGCCTGGTCACATCGATAAGAACGATGTCATCTGCAAATAACATGCACCAAGGCACCTCATCCTGGATTCCTCTAGTGAGTTCATCCAAAACTAAAAGTGAAAAGAAATGGGCTTAGGGCGGAGCCTGATGTAGGCCCATACTAACAGCGAAGTCGTTAGAGACCCCTCCGGTGTCCTAACACGCGTCCGCCCTCCCTCGTACATATCCTTGATTACACGGATGTACGCGGGCGACACCCTTTTCTCTTCCAAACACCTCCACAATACCTCCCTCGGGACTCGATCATACGCTTTCTCTAGGTCAATGAACACCATATGGAGATCCACCTTTCTATCCCTGAACAAGCCCATGAGCCCTCTGAGGAGGTGGATCGCCTCAGTGGTCGACCTGCCTGGCATGAAACCAAATTGGTTCTCTGAAATCTCTACAACCTCTCGTAACCTTCTCTCAATCACCCCCTCCCATAGCTTCATAGTGTGACTGAGCAGCTTGATGCCCCTAAAGTTATTACAAACTTGAATATCCCCTTTGTTTTTGTACAGTGGGATGACTGTGCTGGCCTCCACTCTCTGGGCATCTTGGCGGTCCTGTAAATAACATTTAAACAGCTCCGTGAGCCACTCTACCCTACCTCCCCCATAAACTTCCAAACTTCCACTGGTATCTGGTTGGGCCCACTGCCTTCCCATTCGCCATCTTCTTCAAGGCCTCCCTAATCTCCTCCTTTGCTATATGGTCGCCCGCTCGCTGATCGCTACACTCTCCGCCCCTACTACAGTCGTCTCGCACTCCTTCCCCATTTAGAAGTTTAGCAAAGAACCTTTGCCATCTCTCTCTAATTTCATCATTCTCAGTCAACACCTTACCTTCTTCGTCCTTGATGCACCTTACCACTCCCAAATCCCTAGTCTTCCTTTCCCTCGCCCTAGCCAGTTTGAAAACCTCCTTCTCCCCTTCCTTCGTCCCCAATCTATGGTACATCTATCAAAAGCCTGGCTCTTTGCTATTGTCACCGCCTTTTCTGGCTACCTTCTTGGCCGCCTTGTATCCAATCTTCTTTTGCTCCCTCTCTTCCTCCGAACTGCTGCTCATGAACTCTGCGAAAGCCTCTTTTTTGGCCTTGACTTTCTCCTTTACCTCTTCGTTCCACCACCAGGCGCCCTCCATCCTGTTCCGCCTCCCCTGGAAAGACCTAGGGTTTCCTTAGCCGACCTTCGGATGCAATCCGCCACAGCCTCCCACATCGAATCGGCGTCTTCTGCCCTCCTCCAAGCTCCTCCTCGGCTATTCTTTCTGCTATTAACCCGCCTTCTCCTTCGTGAGGGTCCACCACTTAATTCTGGGTTCTCCGACTCTCCTCTTCGTCCTCCTAGGATACTTGAACTCTGCATCTAAAACCAGCAACCTGTGTTGAGTTCCCAGAAACTCTAGGAATCACTTTGTAGTCCTTACACGATCTCCGATTTTCCTTCCTCGTGAGGAAGTAGTCAATCTGGGTCTTGCAAGAGCTGCTCTTGAAGGTCACTAGGTGATCCTCCTTCTTCTTGAAAAAGGAGTTGGCCACCAACAAATCAAAGGCCACCGCAAAGTCCAACACAGAGACCCCTCCCGCGTTTCTCTCTCCGAAACCTAAACCCCCGTGGACCCCATCATAACCCGCTGCCTCCGCGCCGATATGGCCGTTAAAGTCTCCTCCTATGAACAGTTTCTCGCTCCGAGGGACCTCTTGGGTGACCTCATCTAGATCCTCCCAAAAGAGCTTCTTAGTTTCCTCCGGCAGGCCTACTTGGGGCGCATACACACTCACCACGTTCACAAAAACTGAACCCACCAAAACTTAATGGCCATAATCCGATCGCTCTTACGCCTCACTTCGACCACCTGGTCCGCCAAATCCTTCACAACCAAGGATGCCAACTCCATTCTTCGCCTTGGTTGACCCCGAATACCAAAGTTTGTACCCATCAATCTCTCTAACTTTAGCCCCCAACCCACTTAGTCTCTGGACGCACGCTATACTAATCTTACGCCTACGCAAAGACTTAACTAATTCTATCGACTTACCCGTGAGAGACCCAATATTCCAGGATGCTAGGCGTACCTTCCGCAACCCTAAATCCCTCTCACCCCAAAACTCCCGGAGGACAGGCTGAAACAGCTACATGGCTCGCCACAGACGTAGACGCCTACGAACACCCTAGAGGTCTACCAACTAATAACAAATAATAATAATAATAATAATAATAATAATAATAATAATAATAATAATAATAATAATAATAATAAATAATAACCAACACAACGCAAACACTAAACAAAACCTACTATTAAGAAAACGCCCTAGTTTAGATAAAAAATAACAACGACCCAAAAGATAACTTAATAAAAAAGTATCAGAGACTAACCACACCAAACAAACTAAAAAAACTACTAAAATTACAATAATAAGAGATAAAAGGAGAACTCGATAATTTAACTAAATAATACCAGTAATAACAATACTAGAAATAAATACTCGAAAACTAAATAAATCACCCAAATCCTTCAAACCCAGCAGAAATTTTTGCCAATTTTGACACAAAGTCGTATACTAAATTAACAGTGATACTAACAATCCTTGGCGGGGAGCAATACAGTATAAATGATCTAAGGATGGAGGAGAGGCTGAGGAGGAGAGTAATAATAATAGTAGTAGTAGTAGTAATAATAATAATAATAAATAATAATAATAATAACAATAAAATAATAGTACTAACCTAACAAAAAAGAATAGTAAAATAGTCCTAAAAGTAACAAAATAAAAGAAGTAAAATAATATATTAGGCTGGAAAGAACCAAAAAAGCAGACCAAAAGCTGCCAACATACGAGGATAAATTAAACAAGTAATGCCCCAAAGCAGACCAAAGCTATGGAAACAAAAGCCACGTGACTTGCACAAATATGGAGTAAAAAGTATAGCTGACCTGATCCCTTCTTAACTGGCTTACTACAAACTAGCGCTTGGGCAGAGCATCCAACGGTCCACGGACCTAATCCGCAGACCAAGATCACACCACCGGTAGGTCCACAGAACCCCCCGGTCAGGTCCTACTGTGAGTGAGGGTTCGAAGTAGCAGAGTTCACCAGAGAGCATGAGTATGACGCAGCAAGTTCACCTCCTTTGCTTGCCTGAAATAGCTTGCACGTCGGAGGTGATCACCCGCGGACCTGAGTTTGCTGGAAAGTGATGGATTCAAGACTTGAAGAAGCTGTACAGTGAAGCGCATATAGAGAGGAGAGCAGAGCCAAAAAATATCGATCAAAAATCAAAATCCAGCTCAATTTCGCCCGACCTAGTGAGAACAATTCAACTCCAACTGATTTGAGCTTTTCTGACTGAAGAATGATGGAATTATGATGAGAACAATGCCGGTAATTTAATGGATTGAATTGGTAGATATAAAGCTAATGCCAGGTACTCAGATACAAAATAGGGGAAGAAAACAGAGCAGCTGAGTAAGTTCATAATATTAGATTTTTTTTGGCACAATACTACCTTAATAGTAATACTTTCTAATTACTACCCAAAAACCTAATAATATACCAACATAAGCACACATTAGTCCCCAATAAAATATTACATACATGGGCATATGGGTCAAAATTAGTACTAAAATTTTGGGCCTGTTACATGAAGTCCCGTCTTCTATAGCCAGCTTCTCAAAGTTATTTCCCTCCCTATTTGCCTAACAAGATAATTAATTAAACAGGATTTCGATTTTCATGATGCCTACCATTAATTGTGTTAGATGTATAAGGTTTTGATGATAACAAATCCAAGTGTTGTGTTGCGCCAAACAGGCTTTCTAAACAGATTCTTACTGCTGTTCTCAAGTCTTAAAACTGCTTGACTAATGGATATCAAGAACAGGTACTCAGTCAGCGATACAAGAACAGCCGTGAAGAAAAGTTCTGCGAAGTGTTTGAAGCACAGGATAAGTGCAGCCGTGAGAAACAGATCCTGTGAAGTGTTTGCAGCAAATTCGTCTTTCTACAAGATGACTAGTGGTTACAACAAGATGTCTTGATTTAATTTGGTTTTATATTTTTAGACTCTTGTTAATATGCCAATCAGAAAGTCTTAACTTACCACTTACTTGAAACGGTTTTTTTTTTTTGGAAAATATTTCGGATCACCCTTCGAAAACAATTCTGGAAACAGGTGCTCAGGGTGTTTCCAGAATAAGCTGCGAAAAACAATTTTTCACTTTTTATCTTTGGATTTTGAGCAGCTTCTCCAAGATTTGCAAGAAAGATTTTTCTATGGAGTATCTTACCCCTTACCCTAAAAACGGTTATTAAAATCTAAGGGGATTTGCAAAATCTTTTTGAATAAAAAGAATATCCAATTTTTGGCAAGTGGATAAGGTTGTTGAGAAAAACATGGGCTAGTTGCTGAGAATCACCGCCTTATGCACACGGTTTAGGAAGTGTTTCCAGCTCATGTCCTCATCCCTTGTGGCTAAAGAATTCTATATTCTTTAGGGATTTTAGTTTCCAAAAATTTGAGGAATTGTTTTTCCAAGCACTATATAAAGTCGCTTCTTAGAACGTTAGAAGCATCGGTTTTCAAAGGCAAAAAATTCAGTGTTCATGAGCTTAAAAGTTTCAAAAGAAAACCGTGTCTAGTGAGTGAGTTATTTGAGCTTTCAAAGTGGCATACTAGGACTTCATTGTACCCTATATTAGCTTAGTTGAGAAGCATTGTAATAGGGTGTTTTTCTTTATATTCTTCTTTCACAAAAGTGAGTTGAGTGTGTGTCCAAATCAAGGGGATTTTGGACGTGGGGTAACCTGTTAGGGAAGACGGTTACGTGGGTTGCAATTTGTAACAAGGTGTGTTACTATTGTAACGTGATTAGCCCGTTTAGTGAAGTGTGTAAATCCTACACGAGGTAGGTCGTGGTTTTTCACCTCAGTTGGGCTAGAGGTGTTTTCCACGTAAAAATCCTGTGTCCATTATTTCGCATTCAATTTTGTTGGATTTTCGTTCTGCTTATCTCAGGAAACAACCTGTGCGAACAGGGTCTAAGACTGTTTGCCAGCAACTTGCGAAAATCGGACACCACAATTCACCCCCTTGTGGTTGTGTACTCTCTAAATCAACAAGTGGTATCAGAGCATTGAAAGGCTAACACCTTGAGAGATCCTTGAAGATGAGTACCCCACAAGGCATGCTTGAAGGTCAATCCATAACTCGACCACCATACTTCAAATGGCCAACACTATGGTTGGTGGAAGAATAGGATGGAAAACTACATCCAAGCCGAGGACTATGAGTTGTGGATGCTCATCAAGAATGGACCACTCATCCCTAAGAAAATAACTGAAGATGGAAAGTCAATCCCCAAGGAGCCTAAAGAATTCAATACTGAAGATTACAAAATGATGGAGAAGAATGCCAAAGCCAAGAAACTTCTATATTTCGGCCTAGGTCCTGATGAATATACTCGCATATCTGAATGTGAGTCGGCCAAGGAGATCTGGGATGCTTTGCAAATAGCTCACGAAGGGACCAATCAGGTAAAGCAATCCCGATTGAATTGCTTATGAGAAAATATGAGCTGTTTGAGATGGGTGATCGTGAAAGTGTGGACATGTACACTCGCTTCACTCACATAACGAATGAGTTGAAATCCCTGGGAAAATCCTTCACCACCGAAGAATTGGTGAGGAAAATCCTAAGAATTTTACCTCTTCTTGGGAAGCGAAAGTCACGGCCATCCAAGAAGCTAAGGACATGAACAAGATCACCCTAGATGAGCTGATTGGAAATCTCCAAACGTATGAACTTAGAAAAAATTCTCAGCAGAAAGATGAGACAAAGAGAGATCGAGGTCTTGCACTAAAGGCCTTAGAAGATGATTCTGATTCTGATGAGGAGGAGATTGCCATGATAACTCAAAAATTTAAGAAGTTCTTCAAGAAAGTTAAAGAAAACAGCAAAAGGAAGGACTTCGGCAAGGGCAGGAACACCTCTCGGGAACAGTTCTCTGGATGCTTCAAGTGTGGCAAGCTAGACCACATTGTGAGAAACTGCCCACTACACAAGGAGGACAAGAACCCGAACACCCTAAAACAGGGGAGGAAACAGGGTGTAAGCAGCTCAGCGAAACGATTCTCAAAAGCTATGCTCGCGGCTTGGGGTGATTCAAGCGAGGATGAGGAAAGGTCTGAAGCCGAGGAAGCTGATGTAGCACTCATGGCAAGAAGTGACACTGATTCAGATGATGGATCAACAGATAGTCTGACTCAACTCAAGAACAAGGTACGTGGTCTAAATAAATCAACTCTTGAGGAATTAGTGTACACTATAATGGATATATGTGCTGAATTAAAAAGGGATGTTCGTGACCTAGAACTTGAAAATGAAACTCTTAAATTGGAAAAACTTGAAGTTGACAAAGAGACACTTGCCTTGCATGAAAACATTAATGTGCTTAAAGAGACTCTACTCATGAAAGAAGAGACTTGTTCCATTAATCTGACTGAGCTGGAAAAGGAATCTCTTGACTTAAAAGGAAAGGTCGAATCTTTGCTGGAAGAAAACAAAAACTTGCTTGAGAAAATAAAACAAATGGAATTAGACCTTGTCACAAACAAGCTCTGGAACAGGTCCTCAAGGGCGCTTGAATGGTTAAACACACATCATAGTCGAAATAGAAGAGGACTAGGTTTTGTGCCTAAGATGACCTACCCAGTGAATAGAAAATACGTAGGATTATCTGAGAACATTGTATGTTATCACTGTGGTAAAACGGGTCATTATCGTTATACTTGTCCCTCGAGAAAGTATGCCATTAAAAGGAACACAGCTTATGTAAAACAAATATGGGTTAGGAAAGATGAGATTTGTACGTCTAAAGGAATGGGACCCAAGTGGATCTGGGTTCCCAAAAACTAACCTATGATCTTTTGCAGGCTGAAGTGAGAGAAAACCACCCAGCAAACAACCCAGCAAACAGCGCAGGAAACAACCTAGGGAACAAGCAGCTGTGGTATGTTGACAGTGGGTGTTCGAGGCATATGACTGGTGAAAAATCCAATTTTCTCTCACTTACAGCTTCAGAAGGAGGGAGTGTGGCATTTGGAAACGGCAAATCCGGGACAATTGTCGGTATAGGTAAGATAGGTGAGTCACTCTCCCATTCAATTGACAATGTTTATTTTGTGGATGGATTAAAACACAACTTGCTAAGTGTGTCCCAACTGTGTGACAAAGACAACCTAGTAGTGTTCTCTCCAACACGTTGCTTGGTTGTAAATATGAACACAGGAGATGTTGTGTTGAGGGGGAAGCGACACAAAAATGTTTATAAAGTGTGTATTTCTACTCTTCCCCAAAATAATTTGACTTGTTTGAGTGCTTTAAATGATGATGTTATGCTTTGGCACAAAAGACTAGGTCATGCAAGTTACTCACTTTGAACAAACTTGTAACCAAAGACTTAGTGGTTGGCTTACCTTCCATCAAATTCAATGATGACAAGGTATGTGATGCATGTGCCAAAGGCAAACAAGTCAGAAATTCATTTAAATCTAAAAGGTGTGTAAGCACTACTCGACCTCTTGAATTGATACATATGGATCTATGTGGTCCAATGAGGATCATGAGTAGAGGTGGTAAGAGGTATGTGCTTGTGATAGTGGATGACTACTCTCGTTTCACTTGGACCTTGTTTTTGGCTTCTAAAGATGAAACTTTTGAAAAATTTCTTGCTTTCATTAAAAAGACTGAAAAGGGTAGGACACTCTTTGGTATGCCTAAGGTCTGACCATGGTACAGAATTTGAAAATTCGAGCTTTATTGATTATTGTAATGAGCATGGTGTTGATCATAATTTTTCATCCAAGAACACCCCAACAGAAACGGGGTGGTAGAACGCAAAAATCGTACTCTAGAGGACATGACTAGAACAATGCTTGTTGCTAGTGGTCTTCCTAGAAACTTTTGGCTGAAGCTTTGAATACATCATGTTACATTATAAATAGATGCATGATTAGACCCTTCTTAACAAAACTCCTTATGAACTTTTCAAGGGAAGAAAACCTAATATTATGCATTTGAGAGTTTTTGGTTGTAAATGTTTTGTGCATAATAATGGAAAGGATGCCTTAGGGAAATTTGATCCAAGGAGTGATGAGCAATATTCCTTGTTACTCCTCGCATAGTAAGGCATACAAAGTGTTTAATAAGAGAACCTTGTGTTGAGGAAAGTGTGCATGTGCTTTTTGATGAAAAACTCTCTCTAAGCGAGAATGATGCACAGGAAGAAGACTTGAACTAGGTTGTTAGAAAAGACGTGCTGCTTCAAGGTGAACAAGGTAAGGATCAATCGGAGGGAGCAAGGTCTGAGGCTGTTCTTCAGGAAGGTAAGCAAGGTGTGAACCAAACAGGGGAAACAGGGTGGAACCCTGTTCGGGACAACACCAGCCGAATCCTTCAGGGATAAATCCAGGAACAAGCTCCCAAACAGGCTCGAGAACAGGTTCTGAACCTGTTTCACCGAGTATTCCAGCTAGGATGGAGAGCGAGTCTGTGAACCCACTTTCACCACGATCATGGAAATACCAAAGTTCACATCCTCTTGATCAAATTTTGTCTGATATTAATGCAGGAGTTCAAACTAGATCTAGACTCAAAAATTTCTGTGCTTTCTATGCTTTTCTCTCAAAAATTGAGCTAAGAATATTAATGAAGCCCTTGCAGATTCAGATTGGGTCACAGCCATGCAAGAAGAACTCCATCAGTTGAAAGGAACAAGGTATGGCACCTTGTGCCACGGCCAGAGGATAGAACAATCATTGGAACCAAGTGGGTGTTCCGTAACAAGCTGGATGAGTGCGGAGTCACTAGAACAAGGCCCGGCTGGTGGTTCAAGGCTACAACCAAGAAGAGGGAATTGATTATGAAGAAACCTTTGCACCTGTTGCAAGGATGGAGGCCATTCGAATCTTGATAGCATTTGCAGCCCATATGGAGATCAAGTTGTATCAAATGGATGTCAAAAGTGTTTTAAATGGGTACCTCAAAGAAGAAGTGTATGTCAAACAACCCCCCCGGTTTTGAAGTGATGAATTTCCTAACCATGTTTTCAAACTTGACAAAGCACTTTATGGTTTAAAACAAGCCCTAGAGCTTGGTATGAGCGGTTGTCAAGTTTTTATTGGAAAATGATTTTACAAGAGGCAAGGTAGACAATACCTTGTTTCTAAAATCTAAGGGGGAACATTTGTTGATTGTCCAAGTATATGTCGATGACATCATATTTGGTGCAACTCATCATGATTTTGTGCAATGAATTTTCAAAAATGATGAGGAGTGAGTTTGAAATGAGCATGATGGGTGAGCTTAATTTCTTTTAGGCTTGCAAATCAAGCAAACTTCAAACGGCACCATGATCCATCAACAAAAGTATATCAAGAGTTACTTAAGCGTTTTGGGATGGAGTCGGCCAAGCCCATTGATACTCCATCTCTCCCTCAACCAGGTTGGTAATGGATGATGGTAGTCCCTCAGTTGAGGAGAAATCCTATAGGGGCATGATAGGGTCACTCCTATACCTAACGCTAGTAGACCTGACATTGTTTTCAGTGTTGGTCTATGTGCACGTTTTCAGTCTAACCCTAAAGAAACTCATCTTAAGGCTGTAAAAAGGATTTTAAGATACTTAAAACATACACCTGATCTAGCCTTATGGTATCCTAGAGGTTGCAACTTTGATCTTGTTGGGTATGCTGATGCTGATTATGCAGGTTTCTTGGTTGATAGAAAAAGCACCTCAGGTATGGCTCACTTTCTTGGACCTTGTTTGGTATCTTGGGCAACCAAGAAACAACTCTCTGTTGCCTTGTCCACAGCAGAAGCTGAATACGTGGCAGCTGCATCCTGTTGTGCTCAGTTATTATGGATAAGGCAACAACTCAAGGATTTTTGTGTTGACATAGGATGCATTCCTATTTATTGTGACAATACAAGTGCAATTAACATTGCCAAAAATCCATGTCAACACAAAAGAACAAAACATATTGACATTCGTCATCATTTTTTAAGAGACAATGTTGAAAAAGGAGTGATCTCAATGAATTTTTGTGCCACTGAAAATCAAATTGCTGATATATTCACAAAGGCATTGAGTAGAGAACAATTTGAAAGGAATAGACTCGAACTAGGTTTAATTAAAACAACTGACCATCTTGTTCTCTCTCCCTGTTGGCAAAATTAAAATGCTATGGGTACAACATATTAAATTTTTGTTTGCAATCAACTTCTGTGCTATGTTTAGCATATGTGAGGTATGCAACCTGCTGACACTCGTTGAGGTCTAATGAGATTGCCCTTATTGTCCATGTTACCTAGCAAGTAACCTCAAGAACAAGCATCAGAAACAGGTACGCCTCTTGTTTGTCAAATATGTGCAACTAGTTGGATTTGCTAAAACACCTTCCGAGGCGTGCGCGGCCTAATTTAATGCAAAGCCCGTTAAAACGGGCAAAATCTTTAAAAGATCTTGCACGCTTCTCTCTCTTTAAATCTCTCTTCAAACTTGCTTCACTCTCTCACCTCACCGAAATTCCTCTTGCTCTGAAAATCTGCTCGAGAAACCCTAATCTCTCTCCTTCCTCTGAAAAATGGCGTCCCCCATCAGCACCGAGAGTTCCTCGACCTTGACCCAGGGCAACCAGTCACCAAGCACAGCCTTGCAAACAGCCACAGCCCTGTTTGCGCCTACACATTTCTGGCGTTAATGGAAGGTAAATCCACTGAACCTCTCGCCCATTATCTACAAATTTTGGGTTTTTGAAGAGCATAGACCTTAGAACAGTAGGTCTAAAATTGGAAGACATTCCCTACAAATTTGGGTGGGATTTAATTTTGTTTGGTGAACCGGACGCATGTCAACAGTCTGGAGAACCCTAAGGACCTGTTGGGGCATCTGACTGAGAAATTGGGGCTTTAGATGAACTCTTTCTGTTCGAACATGGCCTAGATGACATCAATTCGTTTGGGCTGTTTCCAGAGCAGGAAACAGGGGTCGAAACAGGGCCTAAGGTTTTTAGGGATGACCTAGGGAGGATTTGTTAAAAGAAGAAGGGGGAAGTAGTGGTCAAATGGAGGAGTCTCCTGTCAAGCCTGCACAAGCCACGTCGGTAACACAAACCGGTGAGAAACGCAAAAGGTACAAAATTGTGACTAGGCGTACTAGAATGCCAAGAACACGACCACCATCAAGGCCTAAAAGCGGCCAGACTGAAGAACCCTCAAAAAGTGAAACCCCTGTCAAACCAAAACCACAAATCCCCTCTTTGGCCAAACCCACAAACAGGCCAACTCGAAAATCAGTCCGAATTGCTTTCCAATCCATGCCTCGTCCTGCCAAACAGTCATTCCCTGTTGTTGAGGAAATTGATTCCTCCTCTGGGCCTTCATCAAATAGCGACACTGAGAACACCTCCTTCAAACAGGGCACTCCCGCGTTCTCAGAGTCCTCAGAGGATAAGCCTCTGCCTGCACCAAAATCAACCTCCACTTTACCCTCCAAACCATCAGCCCTCAAAACTCCCAAGAGAAAAGCCTCCCTCAAACACGCCTTCATACAAGACCCTCCTACTGAGCCCCAACCTAAGAGAGCCAAGAAGTCTACCCCGTCTGCCATTTCAGCCAAACTGACCCAATTGCTTCAGAGACGGGTCGTCAGGGGCAAAATTATCAAGGTAAAATATTTTGAGAAACATGGTCTGGGAGTGTTTCTGCACAAGCTGCGTGCACAGGGGTGGTATGAGCTGTTTACAAACATCTAGCTGGAGTGTTCTGTACATGAGTTGGCAGAGTTCTATACCAACTGCACTGTCACCGAAGGAGGGGTGACAAGTATTGTTAATGAGCAACAACTTTGCTTTGATGCGAAGATATTAGGGGAAATTCTAGGGATTCCCTCCATGGGCTTTGATATATATGTGAGAGAAGACAAGACTATTCTAGGGATAGCCAGGCTGCTGGAGCTCTCCTAGAAATTTAGCCAGCAACCAAGCCTGCAAACACCCAAGTCCGTGAAGAAAGGGGACATGACATCGCTCCATCAATTGATATTTTGGTTTATTATCAAGAATGTCATTCCTCGGGGCCACGGTCGCAATCTTGCCGATGCCATGGATCAGTGTCTTATGGACCTGATGGACAAGGAAGAGCAAATCAACCTTCCTGCTATCATGGTTCGACATATTGTAAGAATTGCAAACACCTCCAGGGAACATGACCTGGGGTATGGTTTCTTCCTGACTAGTGTCTTTGAGCATTTTGGGGTGACATTGCAGAAGAAGGTAGGAGCTCAGTTCATTGATGAGATTGGGAGTAACACCCTTAAGGGGTGTGGATACACTTTGGTTGAGGGGTCTGCATCAGAACAGGGGATAAAAACACCCCGTCCTCCTGTTCCTGGCAGTTCCTCAATCAAACTTGAGGCTGCTCTACAGGAAAACTCTCGACTCAGTGCTGAGTTTACTGCTGTGAAGGCTGCCCTGGACGAGGAAAAAGCTCTAAATACTAAGCGCCATGAAGATCTCCTCGCCCTTCTCTCTTCCCTTTCAGTAAAATTTTCTCCTGCTCCCTGATCACCCCCCATAAGCTATTCCCATCGGTTGTCCTCAAAGACTGTTCTCACTTCTCTTGGTTATCCTCTCTTGCCAGTTTGTATTATGTTGCACTTTTTTGGTAAATGACAGGTTATCTTGGTTTTTGATTGGCTTTGCCTTGCTTGCTTTTTGCTGTGAATTGCTTATGTGTGACTAGGATGGCCAATCTCATTACCGTACCAATACACTTGAGTGTATCGCCTGTTGACTTTCCTCCATTATCCAAGTGGTGGTGATCGCAAACACCTTCTGTTTGACTGTACGCTCCTACTTTTTAATGATGCCAAAAGGAGGAAGATAGGATGACCAATATTGTTTTAGTTTTGCCATGGACGTGTTAATTTTCATACATTTTTTTCGATACTCACTGCTTCATGTGAATGTGAAAAATTGGCACTAATCACTTCAATTGTCCTTGAAAGTCAATATGGTCACTTGGTTTGTCATCATCAAAAAGGGGGAAATTTGTTAGAATGTATAAGGTTTTGATGATAACAAATCCAAGTGTTGTAGTAGTTGTTGTTGTTCCAAACAGGCTTTACCAACAGGGTCTTACTGCTGTTTTTCAATATATTAAAACTGCTTGACTAATGGATTATCAAGAACAGGTACTCAAGTCAGCGATACAAGAATAGCCGTGAAGAACAGGTTCTGCGAAGTGTTTGAAGCACAGGATATAAGTGCAGCCGTGAGAAACAGATCCTGTGAAGTGTTTGCAGTAAATTCGTCTTTCTACAAGATGACTAGTGGTTACAACAAGATGTCTTGATTTAATTTGGTTTTATATTTTTAGGCTCTTGTTAATATGCCAATCAGAAAGTCTTAACTTACCACTTACTTGAAACGGTTTTGTTTTTTTTGGAAGATATTTCGGATCACCCTTCGAAACAATTCTGGAAACAGGACGCTCAGGGTGTTTCCAGAATAAGCTGCGAAAAACAATTTTTCACGTTTTTATCTTTTGGATTTTGACCAGCTTCTCTAAGATTTGCAAGAAAGATTTTTCTATAGAGTATCTTACCCCTTACCCTAAAAACGGTTATTAAAATCTAAGGGGATTTGCAAAATCTTTTTAAATAAAAAGAATATGCAATTTTTGGCAAGTGGATAAGGTTGTTGAGAAAAACATGGGCTAGTTGCTGAGAATCACCGCCTTATGCATACGGTTTAGGAAGTGTTTCTAGCTCATGTTTCCTCATCCCTTGTAGCTAAAGAATTCTATATTCTTTAGGGATTTTAGTTTCCAAAAATTTGAGGAATTGTTTTTTCCAAGCACTATATAAAGTCGCTTCTTAGAACGTTAGAAGCATCGGTTTTCAAAAAAGAAAAAATTTAGTGTTCATGAGCTTAAAAGTTTGAAAAGAAAACCGTGTCTAGTGAGTGAGTTATTTGAGCTTTCAAAGTTGGCATATTAGGACTTCATTGTACCCTATATTAGCTTAGTTGAGAAGCATTGTAATAGGGGGTTTTTATTTACATTCTTCTTTCACAAAAGTGAGTTGAGTGTGTGTCCAAATCAAGGGGATTTTGGACGTGGGGTAACCTATCTTAGGGAAGACGGTTACGTGGGTTGCAATTTGTAACAAGGTGTGTTACTATTGTAACGTGATTAGCCGGTTTAGTGAAGTGTGTAAATTCTACACGAGGTAGGTCGTGGTTTTTTCACCTCAGTTGGGCTAGAGGTGTTTTCCACGTAAAAATCCTGTGTCCATTATTACCGCATTCAATTTTATTGGATTTTCGCTTCTACTTATCTCAGAAACAACATGTGCGAACAGGATCTAAGACTGTTTGCCAGCAACTTGCGAAAATCGGACACCACAATTCACCCCCCTTGTGGTTGTGTACTCTCTAAATCAACAAATCGCTTAACTCATATGAAAAGTGGGGGCTCGTCCTGCAATATTATACGTCGTAGGTAAGATATCATGACACAATCGCCAAGCGAACACCCTAATGCAAGGTGGAATGTTAAGGTCCCAAATGGTTTTCTAGATTATCTTATTCGAGTTAGAAGATCCTTCTCGATCCAAGCCAAGTTGATTAATCTTCAAGTAATAAGTCGATCAAACCGAGAACTTCCCATCCACAGCATAATGCCAAATAAACTTATCCTCTAGCGAAGAGAGGCTCAGAGGAATAGCAAGAAGTATGTCAACAACTCAACATCACACGGTGGAAAGTTACTATGCCAACAACCTTGAGCAAAGTCCACCAACTCAACGAATTTAGTGACATGGGAATGACTGGAATGAGGTGTAATGGGCTGAAAAGAGTAGGGCCTTGGGCGCCACCTAATAGCCCAAATATTCAATGAGGCCCTATTTCCTATTAACCAGTGCGACCCACTAATCACCAAATTTCTGGCCCATATCACACTTCGCTAAGTAAAACTTGGTCGAGTGCCCAAAGGGGCTTCTAGGTTGTTACCAGTTGGGTAGTATCTGGCGTTAAGTAATCTAGCCACCAAAGTAAGTATCATCCTTAAGAAGCAACCATAATTGTTTGCAAGCAAGGCCCCGTTAAAAGCTTCCATCTCCCTAAAACCCATTTCACTCTTACACTTCTGCTTGCATAGAACTGAGCTCCTAATCTAAGGAATTTTCCTTGCCTCTTGCTCGTGACTAAAGTCAATTAATAGTAGGTTGAATGGTAAGGCTTAAGTTCACTGGAATGCAAAAAGCGCTCATTGCATGGCAGAAGTTGCTTGGGCCACAGCCTTTATCAGCACCTATCTAGCTGACATTCTATTTTCGATATGATCCACGATAAAGAGGAAGGGTCTTTTCCTAGATCTCCCCACAAAATTAGGAAGACCCAAATATTTATCATGGGATAAAACTTCTCTAATATCTGGGGAGTGAGTAATCCGACTCCTCTTGCTAGCAAGAACACCCTTACTGATATGACATTAGGCTTCCCAAAATTGAGCATCTAGCCAACACATAGTCGCACAGAATTCTATTGGTAGTCTTAGTTTGCTCCTCCTCTGCACCACAAAAGATAATAATATTGTCAGCAAAAAGTATGTGAGATATAGGGGAACCTCCTTATAGATGTGATACCCATGAATGACACCATCTTCCACTACTTTGCTGAGTAAACCAGATAATCTCTCAAAGCAAAACAAAATAAGTAAGGTGAAATAGGAATACCTTGCTTATTCCTCGACTTGAGATAACATGACCTCTGGGAACTCCAATGAACTTCACTGATCAAGAAGGAAAAGGATGCAAATCTTATACACTTCATGATTAACTCCGCCCAATTGTCCTTAAACCTAGTTGGAGCATGACATTCTACAGAAGAAGTCATTCAACATGATTATAGGCCTTAGACATATCTAACTTGATAGCAATGGAGCCTCCAACACTAGAGTCCCCATTATAGCACGAAATAGTTCATCAAGCGATGAGTACATTACCCGTTATTAACCTACCCAGCATAAAAGCACCTTGCTTGTCCGAAATAATAATCGGTAACCAAGGCTTGAGACGTTTGGAGAGGACCCTAGTTACTAGCTTATAAATCACAGTGCAAAGGCTAATGGGCCTATAATTGGATATTAACGTGGCCGTCTCCCAAGCCTACAGCCATCACACTCCCTTGACCTCTAAGTCATCAACCTTGACCCACCATGATTGCCGCTGTGGAAGCTCGTTTGATCATGGCGAGAACGTGGTTATACTAGTCGGAATTCGGCCAGCATTATGTGGTTTTTTTCCCCTCAACCTAACGTTGACCAACAGCAAGCTTTTCCTCTCAAACAATTGTCGCTGAAAGCCTAAGAGGTGAACCTAAGCACGGTTAATGGATAGCGTGATGAAATCAAACTTGGAGGAAGATGAAATGTACCTTCTGTCCAACAAGCCACTCATTTTGGTCATTGAAACCCTGGGCTAGCAACTAATAATTTGCAAATCTATGAGCGTAAAAGGTGGATGGCAAGGGGAGGCAAGCCTGGGAGGTTGGCAGACCACAACCAGTGTTGATGTTGGTGGTGATTTTTTCGGCCTCCGGTGATTTGCCGCCATTTTGCTAGTGGTTGCCATGGGGGATCCCTGATGTGTGTGTAGGCACAAAAAATTTATTCGTGCCACACCAGAATTAAATTAAATTAATTAATTCGGCTAACTCTTTTAATTAATTTAATCAAGCTCAAAGACTCACAAGTCAAGCCCAAAGACTCACAAGTCAAGTCCAAAAGGACTTACAAGTCAAGCCTAAGATGAAGCCTAAATGACTTCCAATTTCAGGCTCAGTCGAAATTCAAGCCAAAGCCCAAATCGAGGCTCAAGACGACTACCAAGTAAAGTCACGACCTAAAGTCTGAACGAGGTAATGGCGCGGTCAAGGTCAAGATCAAAGTCAAAGTCAAAGGTCAAAGTCAAAGACTCACATCGGCTCTCAAGTCAAACGTCAAAAACAACTCTCAAGTCAACGTCCGATTAAAGTTCGAAGCGACTTTCAAGTCGATACTCAGTATAAGGCTAGAAGACTTCCAAGTCAAGGTTAAAGTCAAAACAAATGAAAGTCAAAGCAGTCTAGGGTAAAGCCTAATTGAAAGGCCCAAAACCTAGGTCAAAGCCCAAAACACAAGTCAAGGCCGAACTTGACTTTCAAAGGGGAGACTTTCCTATAAATAGCCCCCTACTCCCATGATTCGAGGGTTGAAAAGTCCATTCTTGAAAGAGAGAGAATCAGAGAATTGTATTAATAGAGATTGCACCCAATTCAAATCAATTGAATCTATAAAAATTCAATCTTTGTAAATTATGATTACAAATTTGGTATGCTCGGTGAGACATCTCTACCTCTTATCTCTTTCTCTTAAATATCAAGACTTTCAAGTCACAAGCACATCATCTTCAACAGAGACATGGCTATGAAGAATGTCGCCACGCAAGCTTCGAAGATGAAGAACACGGGATCTTTCTCTCTTAAATCCTGTGAAGCGAGCGTCATTTCTAGCAAGCGCGCTCATACAATGAAGACCAGGAGCATGGCAAAAGCTGCTCCGTCGACGGCTGCCAGGCAGACTGTGTCGCCCACATCCAAATTCCAAGACTCAAAAACGCAACATAAGGCGTCGTTATGGATGGATGAAATTCAAAAACTTAGCCTTCAATCTCCAATCTGCAAGGTTGAAGACTAATATAGTAGTGACTCCTCTGCGCCCTCGACAAAGGGGGCGCGCATGCCAGAGATTTAAGCTGAATCTTCCGACACTGTCATCATGTCAGTCATGATGACAGGAGCTGCTAACCTGAAAGAGCAGCTGGCAAGTATGAAGGCTACCTTGGATAGACTCTCTAAAGAGACTGCAGAGAAGGACGCCCAAATCAAGCGCCAGAACGATCAGATTGCTGAACTAACAAAGAGGCTGGAAAAGAAGTTCTCTAAAGCTTCTAATAAGGGTTCGGGTGCTGAAGACTCTGACAAAGAGTCACATCATAGCGAGGAATCTGACAATGACCGCAAAGCTGAGAAGGACTGCTCCTTAGGCTCAATGTCGATTGAGCAGATTCAGAGCTTGATAGCAAACGCAGTCAAGGCTCAGCTAGGAGGAGGGTCTCACAAGACCCACTTGTACACAAAGCCTTATACAAAGAGGATTGATGTGTTGCGCATGCTTTATGGCTATCAGCCTCCCAAGTTCAACCAGTTCGATGGCAAGGGCAACCCCAAACAGCATGTCGCATACTTCATTGAGACCGACTGGTAAAGCAGTTTGTCCGTGCTCTAAAAGGGATTACGTTCGACTAGTACACAAACTTGGAGCCAGAGTCCATTGATAGCTGGTAACAAATGGAGCAGGAGTTCTTAAATCGATTCTACAGCACTTAATGCGTTATTAGCATGATAGAACTAACGAACACCAAACAATAGAAGGACGAGCCAGTGTTTGATTATATCAATCGCTCGAGATCCCTTAGTCTCGAGTGCAAAGATCATCTGTCAAAGGCTTCAGCTGTTGAAATGTGTGTACAGGGCATGGAGTGGGATTTACTATATGTCTTGCAAATGAGTAAGCTAAGGACTTTCCAGGAATTGGTGACGAAAGCTCATGATATAGATATGACAATTGCAAGTCACCGTGGCAAGTCTTCTTCCTTACCTGACTCCAGAAAGGACAAGGGCGAATTCAAGAAAAATCCCAAGTCCTCAAAGTCCTCCAACAAAGAATCCATGGTTGCTTCAACCGGGGAACCGGTTTAAATCTCTGGAAAGCCCAAGTTTGAAAACAAGAAAATCGAATTCCCCAAGGATGTTGGGAAGAAGCATCCTACATTGAAGGAATTGTAGGAGAAGAAATACCCCTTTCCTAATTCAGACTTGTCAGGAATGCTCAACGATCTCCTTCAAAATGGGGTTATCGAGCTCCCAAATCCAAAACACCCGGAAGAAGCTGGAAGAGTTACCGGCCCAAAATATTGTCAGTATCATAGGGTGGTTAGCCATCCTCTGGAGAAGTGCATAACGCTCAAGGAGCGTATTGTGCAACTTGCCAGGGATGGGAAGATAATATTAGATTTGGACGACACTGTTGAGATAAATCATATCTCCACTCAGCTAGAGTGTTCCTCATCGCCCTGGAAGCCAAAGCACACTCAACCTCGTGGTAGAGTAAACACTAAATTGATTTCCTCTCTTTAAGAGAAATTAGTTACAATTCAATTTGAAAGTTTGGAGCCTGTGGCGGTTCCAATTGAAACTAAAGGACCCTTGACAGGGACTGATCCTTTTGGGGATGTCTCTGATAAGGCTGATGTTGATGAAGAGAGGACCCTTGTCACTCGTCGGAGACCAAGGAAGCAAAGCCAAGCGCAATCGCCGCCTTTCCGCCGTAGGAAGAGAAAAGGAAGAAAAAAGAGCCCTCGCCACTCAAAAGGAAAGAAAAAGTCCAAGAGCGTCAAAGGGCATGAAATTCTGCCTATTGACCTCCTTGAGCAAGAGCCGCTTGGCCCTGTCACACTCGAAGAGTTTTTCCCAACAGGTTTCTTTGAGAAAGTTACGGTCAACATGACCTCAAGTTCTGAACTCGAAGAAGAGGAAGACAAAGGAAGTGACGGACAAGAGGAGTCTCCTCAAGCAGTTGATAAGACCTTAACTGTCTTGGAAACTTTGCCATCTCGTATGGGCTGGGGGCAAATCTTTTGTCTGCCTGACGAGATGCGCCAACATATCGTTGCTGCCTTACAATACCCAGAATTTTATGCTGATAAAATCAAGGATGTTGGAGCATCAACAGAAGGCCCTATTCAGTATGCCTCTTGCAATACTGCTGTCACTTTCACTGACGATAATTTGTTGTTGGGATCCAAGCCCCATAATCGTCCTTTGTTTGTGACTGGCTATATTAGGGAGCAAAAAGTCAGGTGCATTCTCGTGGATAGAGGGTCAGTCGTCAATATCATGCCCAAGTCTACAATGAACGACTTAGGCATCACGGTGGAAGAACTGTCTAAGAGTCGAATGATGATTCAAAGCTTTAACCTTGAAGGCCAGTGTGTAATCGGCATAATTCGCATTGAACTAATAATTAGAGATTTGACAACATCTTCCATCTTCCATGTAATTGATGCCAAGACTTCCTACAAATTATTACTTGGGCGGCCATGACTTCATGAGTCTCGGATAGTGGCCTCCACTTTACACCAATGCCTCAAGTATTACCGTGATGGGAAGAAGAAAATAAATGGGGATGTCAAGCCATTCACTAAGGCTGAATCTCATTTTGCAGATGCAAGGTTCTTTGAAGAAGGTGCTACACCTAAAGAAACCATGCTGTCAACCATTTCCTCTACAGGCAAAGGTGTCGTAAAGAAAGCCCCTCAAGAAACAAAAGATGACGCTCCTAAGCAGCAACTCGAGAAAGAAGCAAGCAAGTAAGGTTGCACCACTTCTTGTGTTGAGCAAGTTGCTAAACAAGCTGTCACTTCACCGGGATCAATACGATCAATTTTAAGGTACATACCTAGGTCTCGCCGCAAGGAGGGCGAATCGCCCTTTGGCGAGTGCACGGGCCGTAGTAATGAGACCAAAGCTACTAAGAGTGATGCAGCTAGCATAACTTCTCTAAAAGGGAATGCAATAGTTCCAACCCTTAAGATGTGGCAGGATAAGGTGAATCGGTCCCCCATTCTAGGGTTTGTCGTCTCTTCTAAGGATAGCGATGATTTGCCAAGCGTGCGGACTAAAGAAGGATTTGATCCCAAGGCCTATAAACTCATAGAAAAGGCTGGCTATGACTTTCAAAACCTAGCTACCTTAGAAAAGGTAGTCGAGGTCAAGCCTCATGGACTTAACGAAACTCAAAAAAAAATCCAAGAGTAGGGAGGCTCAGTAGGCGTCTCAAAAGTTGGACTAGGTTTCACGCCACCGCAACCAGTTAGAATCTCAGGGCGATGAAAGGACAAGAAGGTGGCAACTCAACACATCTCAGCTGACGAGGTAGATGAGAGTGAAGAGGAAAGTGCTTCACCAAACCCAAAACCTTCTGTGTTTGATAAGCTGCAATCGGCCGCTCCGAGAAAATGCCCGTCGGTGTTCACTCGAATAGGGAAAGGGAAGGTTGCAAATTTTCTGCCTTTAGCCGCTTGGGAGTGATAAATGAAGTTCAGAGCTCTATCCCTTCTCGTATGAAGCGTTTCTCCAGCTTGGATGTGAAGACAGATGGTTCATTAAGAGTAAAGAGGCGTACTGTGATCTTCACAGGTTAACAAAACAACTCTATCTCTAGCAATGAGGTAGAGGAAGAAGAAGTTGTTCCTTCCAATCATATCACAGCCCATGAATGTGATGACTCAGACTCAAAGATAGAGCTGGCTGATACTCCTGAGACATTTGAAGATGGGGGGCAAGCTACAGTTGATGAGTTAAAAGAGTTGACTCTTGGGACTAATGAAGAGCCTCGTCCTATCTACGTAAGCTCATCACTTACACCCGAGGAGGAAAAAACAGTACTTAGAACTCCTATCCGAGTACAAGGACGTATTTGCCTAGAGCTATAAAGAAATGCCCGAGTTGGATCCAAAGGTCGCAGTTCATTGCCTATCCATCAAAATTGAAAAAGAAGTCAACAAACTCATAGAGGCAGGATTCATTCGCGAGGTCAAATACCCAACGTGGATAGCAAACATCGTGCCTGTCAGGAAGAAAAATGGGCAACTTCGTATTTGTGTTGACTTTAGGGATCTCAATGATGCTTGTCCAAAAGATGATTTCCCGTTGCCTATCACGGAACTCATGATCGACTCAACTACAGGGCATGAAGCGTTGTCATTCATGGATTGTACCGCAGGATACAATTAGATTCTGATGGCGCTAGAGGATCAAGAGGCCACAGCTTTCCACACACCTAAAGACATTTTTTGCTTTAAGGTGATGCCCTTTGGACTTAAGAATGTAGGAGCAACTTACCAAAGGGCAATGCGAACAATTTTCGACGATATGCTTCACAAAAAAGTTGAGTGTCACGTCGATAATTTGGTAGTCAAGTCCAAGACAAGGGCAGACCACTTGCAAGATCTTCGTCTAATCTTTGAGTGATTAAGGAGATGCCAATTGAAGATGAATCCACTCAAGTGCGCGTTCGATGTCACCTCCGGGAAATTCCTAGGCTTCATCGTTCACCATCGGGGAATTGAGATCGACCAATTGAAGATCGAGGCAATTCAAGAAATGCCTAAGCCAAAGAACCTCAGAGAGCTTCGCGAACTTCAGGGTCACTTGGCATATATCCGAAGATTCATCTCAAATGTTGCAGGATGTTGTCACCCCTTTAGCCACCTTATAAAAAAATGAGCACCGTTTGAATGGGACGACTCATGTCGAACAGCTTTCAAAAAAATAAAGGAATATTTGTCCCATCCTCCGGTGTTGGGGGCACCCATCCCTAGCAAACCTCTTCGACTGTACATTGTAGCTTAGGAACAATCTTTAGGAGCATTATGTGTACAGGAAAATGAGAAAGGAAAAGCAGTCGCCCTGTACTACTTAAGTAATATGTTGGTTGGTGCTGAATTGAAGTACTCTCCCATTGAAAAGATGTGCTTGTCGCTCATCTTTACCGTCCAGAAACTCAAGCATTGCATGCAGGCTTATCCAGTACAAGTGATCTCCAAAGCTGATCCCATTAAGTACATCTTATCTAGGCCAATTTTAAATGGGCGACTGGCAAAATGGGCGGTCATCTTAAAACAGTACGACCTTGTCTATGTACCCCAAAAAGCGATGAAGGGAGAAGCGTTGGCAGATTTCTTAACAGATCATCCCATCCCCGATGATTGGGAGCTAAATGATGATTTGCCAGAAGAAGACGTGTTCTACATCGATATCTTCCCTCCTTGGGAAATGTATTTCGATGGTGCGGCTAGGCTTGATGGCGCTGGTGCAGGAGTGGTCTTCATTTCCCCTGAAAAACACATTCTCCCGTATTCATTTGTGCTTACTCAGTTATGCTCTAACAATATGGCGGAATACCAAGCGCTTAACTTGGGTCTTGAAATGACCATTGAGATGGGGATCACCGACCTCAATATATATGGTGACTCACAGTTAGTCATCAATCAACTACTTTACGAATACGAGGTTAAGAAAGAGGACCTTGTCTCGTATCACAGGCAGGCATTACGCCTGCTAAATAAGTTGGAAATGATCAAGTTAGAGCATGTGCCAGGGAGTGCCAACAAGATGGCTGACGCACTAGCAAGTCTCACAGCCACTTTGGCAGTGGGGGTAGAAGAAAGAATGACAATTCTAGTAAGTGGCTGCTGGGTTGTTCTGCCTGATGATGAAGACTCAGAGGAAGATGTCAACGTGATCTGTGTCCTTGAAATAGATACAGAACACTAGCACCAACCTATAATTGAGTACTTAGAGCACGAAAAACTTCCTAGTGACCCAAGGCATAAGACGAAAATACAGCGGAGAGTCCTGAGCTTCCTTTACTACAACGGAACGCTCTATCGACACTCTTTTCTTGGCCTTTGGTTACGGTGTTTGGACCTGAAAAAGGCAAAGTAAGCAATGGCAGAAGCTCAATCATGCGTGTGTGGAGCGCACCAATCAGGGCCTAGGCTACATGATCGTATTAAAAGGACGGGTTACTACTGGCCCACTATGGTGCAAGATTGCATGGATTATGCAAAGAGATGTGATGCTTGCCAGTTTCATGCTAACTTCACACATCAACCCCCAGAACCTCTTCACCTAACTATTGTATCCTGGCAATTTGAGGTATGGGGCCTTGATGTCGTCGGACCAATCACGCCTAAATCGTTGGCGGGTCACTCTTACATCTTGGCTGCTACTGATTACTTCTCTAAATGGGCGGAAGCAATTCCACTAAGGGAGGTTAAAAAAGAAAATGTGGTCGACTGCATAAGGACGCATATTATTTATCGATATGGAGTGCCGAGGTACATTATCACTAATAATGGTAAGCTCTTCGTCAACAGCCTATTGACCAGCCTATGTGAGCAGTTTAAGTTCACCCAACATAAGTCTTCCATGTACCATACCCCTGCAAATGGTCTAGCAGAAGCCTTTAATAAAAAACTTTGCAACTTACTCAAAAAAGTTATCGCAAAGTCTAAAAGAGATTGGCACGACCGACTAGGGGAGACTCTTTGGGCGTACCGAACCACATACAAGTTGCCGACACAGTCGACTCCCTTTGCTCTGGTGTATGGAGTTGAAGCCATACTACCATTAGAACTCCAAATCCCGTCGCTGCGCATCACCATACAAGAAGGTTTGATAGAAGACGAAAATCACAAGCTTCGCTTAGCGGAGCTGGAGGCCCTTGACGAGAAGAGACTTCAAGTACAACAGAAGCTAGAATGCTACCAAGCTCGCTTAGCAAGAGCGTTCAACAAAAAGGTTCAGCCACACTCGTTTCAAGCGGGGGATCAAGTGCTTGCGCTGAAAAGGCCAATCATCATGACCCACAAGACAGGAAGTAAATTCGATCCGAAATGGAAAGGACCTTATGTTATCCACGAGGTGTACTCAAATGGCACCTATAAGATAGTAGATGGACAAGGGGTTGGGGTAGGACCCATAAATGGCAAGTTCTTGAAGTGTTATTATCCTTGATATAGGATATTGTAAAGCTCATGAGTAAGAGCCTAAACTGCTCGTTCTTTAAAATTAAATTCCGCTGTAATACTCCTGGTCCGCAAGAGTATAAACTGTGAACGGCAAAAAAGGAAACTCAAACAAAAAAAAATTTCGTTGTATTATTCCTAGCCCGCAAGAGTATAAACTGTGTACAGCAAAACAAATATATACAAAATTTATTTTGTTGAACTACGTGATGACTTGATCTTATAGGGAATTGCAATGTTTCCATAAGTACGTAGGCAGCTTGGTAAATAAAATATCAAGTTCTGTCAAACATAATAAAAGAAGAGAAAGCAGGGTGGCGATCAAATTTCATATAAAGGAGGACACAAAGTCTATTACAAATATTTCTTGCAAAAAAAAAAAAAGGAATAAGACAAGTTGAGCAAAACATCAATCCGTGTCCATCCAAGTGTCGGGATTAAGCGAGGACTGCAGCGCTAGCATGATCTGCTCATGCCTCTCTAACTCCTTGGCATCATCAGAAGAAAGAGTAGGTACCATCTCAAGGTCGGTAAGAGCTTTGGATCTCACATTAACTTCTTGCTCAGTTGCTCCAATAGGGAAGATTGGACCTGAACATCTCCCTGAAGCTGGCGATCCTCTTCCTGGGCAAGGAGAAGCGCATCCTCCAAATCAACAATCCTTTGTGCCACCCCCTTGAGTTTCTCTATCACAGCACCAAGATCTGCGCGTGCAGTGGGAAGGCGTGAGCGCACAAGATCGACCTGCTCGGTGCACAGTGCCTTCTCCTTCGCCACATCAGCTGGGTGGCGGCATGAAGAAGCTGCTTTTTTTAATGATAAGAAGGCCGACACGGTGCTCCCATAATCCTCCACCTTCTTCTTCAAAGGGGTCGGGTCTCCACAAAGTCGCTCAATCCCTTTGTAGATCATTGAGGCACTTTGAAGTTTTCCCTCTACTTCTTCAAATTTTACATTCTTCAAACTGGTCAAATACTCGGACCCCATCACTCGAATGGCGGCGGTGAAAATACTTTAAGAGCCAGGTTTAGGACAGAAGGAAGTAGCGGAGGGAGCAGCTGCATAGGAAAGTTTCCCTTTCGAACCCCCATGAGTGCCAACATCAGTGTCAGCAGAGAGTAACCCCCTAGTGGCCACCTCAAGCGAGTTAGGTCCATCAACTGAGTGATGACTCTGAGTAGCTGATGTGCACAAGGCCTCTGTTTCCCTGTAAGCTGAACTCCCAACCTCATGAGGGGATGTTTGCTTCCTCACAATCTCAATGTCCTTGCCAATACCCGGGGTCGCCTTGGGGACAGCAGATTTAGCAGCACAACTGACGTCCTCGAGTAACTGCTCATCGACGATGGGTATCGCCTCCTGTGCTAGGTCGAACTCTCTAATCTGAATAAAAAGAAAGAAGAGGGTAAGTTTGGAGACATTTTACGCTGGTTAAAAACCAAAGCAACAGAGCAAAAGAAAATGACAGTAAAGGATGAAGGAATGGTGCATACGTCCTCAAGATTGGCTGGCTCGCCTGAATAGCTCTGGACGTCATCAAAAAAGTCACCCCCAAGGTTGACTATGGCATCCCTAGGGATCACGGTCTCACGCCTCTTGCGCCCCCCATATCTGAAGTTCGCCTCACACTCTGGCTCGCTGTCGCTGTCCGGCGCTAGACCTCGCTTTCTCTCAGCAAGGTGAACTCTCGGAGACCTATGAGCGTCATCACCAAACTCCGGGCCCTCAGCATATAAGTCAGCCACCGGATCCTTTCCTTTCTTCCCCTTAACCTTCTTCGATGAGTCGGCCTCTGCATCTTTGTCTTGCCTGGATGAACTTGCTTCCGTACTCTTCTGCAGAACGGAAGCGCTGGAACGAAGGTCACTAATGGTCACCTTGGGCCACCAAATCTTGTAAGCTGAATAGATGTGTTGATTCAAGGCCAAGGAACGACAGGGAAGAAAGCCCTGAGACGCGGTCCCCAAAAAGAGGAGCCGTTTTCAATATAAAAGGGTATTCTCATATGACACCTCCCGGGTGCGAGGATCTTCGAGAAGTACTCTAGGGATCCCCTGGCAGAACCCAAATTGCCTACTAAACCGGTGCGGGCTATAGGGTTCGACATAGAAAGTCGCATCCTGATGAATAGGAAGGAACCCATCTCGAAGAGAGATCAAATAATCTGACTTATCCGAATCCAAATTCCCATGTCGATAAGGGTTTCTGATCGGTTTCTCCTCAACATTAGATAGCCCATGTCAGATATTCTACCCTTATGTATAAGCTCACGAGCATCTCCAAGGTCGCTGCGCGTCATATGTGATGCGGAGTAGCGCACCATCAAAGGGCCCGGAGGAGGAGGTTGCAAGACATAATGAGTCCTGAAATAATGGGCGAGCCATCCATGGAGATAGCGTCAGGGGAAGAATGATCGTGAATAGAAAGGCTTCGCAGCCACAGTAAGCCCATTAAGGCCATGGTAAATACTAGCTAGCACAGGGACAGCTAGGCTGAAGATAATATCAGACGCCATCAGGCTGGCAGCCTTAAAAGTGCCCGGGCGAATGAGTTTCTGCCCAGTCTCTGGAAGCGCAAAAACGCACAGCCAACATGATAGGTACGCTGCCAGATAGGTTGAATCCGACCACTTGAATTTTGTGTCCTTGTGGGAGTCGAGCTAGGCGGACGACGCCGCGTTGGTGGGTTGTGGATGAGCTTCTTGCACCAGAAATCAATCCACGCCTTCGCACTGATGCATTTCTCACAGATAGGCATCTTTTCCAAACGCCTAAAAGCAGCGAACAGAAACTTGCAGGAAGATGGCATAGTCCTTAGGTTTTGCTTATCCCGGTACTCAAAGGCTTGGAGGCAAGGAATGGTCTCATCGTAGACTTTGCCATTAATTGGGAGTCCATCAAGCTTGTGCAAATCCCATAATGAGATAGACATTTCGCCAGATATCATGTAAAGAGTATTGGTGGTAGGACACCAACTCCCACAAAAGGCGCACACAACATGTATATCGCCACTGTAAGAGTAGAGCGAAGTATACACCGCCTCGTATAAAGGGCACCTTCGCAACCGTGCCTCAAAACAAGAAAACACATGCTCTGTCCATTCTCAGAACAAGAGAATATAGCCGAAGTCGCCATAGAGGATCATGTTCGGGCCCTATCTGGACTGCTCGAAAATGATGCGATGGCCGAGCACAGGGAATTCAGTAAGAAGGCTGGATTTGTCATGATTTGTGCTCTGTAAAAAGTACCCGACGGAGCCATCTTCCGCACCCTTTTCCACCCGAATGGAAATTTTAGAAGGGAAGGATGACGGCTCTATAACAGGCGTCTGATTGGCTTTCGGCTTCCTCAAAGAACGGTAGATTTGGAAGCAGCTGCCTGACCGAGGATTCTCGTTTTCCTTATCCACGACGGAAAGAAGTGGCTTACCGTCACGCTGAAACTCCTTAAGATATACCATTATAATCACCTGAGAACAAAATCAAACATAAAGTTAATTCTTTGTCAGGAAAGAAATCAGTAAGCAAAGCGGTGTCTAAACAAAATAAATGCTAAAGAAGGGTGAAGCGTTGAGCAAAATCAAGCAAAATGTCCGTTGACTGCCACGCTAGCTGCTCCTCACTTCTTATACCACTTTCATGCGTATCAGTTTCGTTCAAGGCCCATGGCCAAGCAGCAAACCGTGTCGCAAGCGTGGTTCTTCAAGTCTTCATACCACTTTCGTGCGTATCAGTTCCGTTCAAGGCACATGGCCAAACAGCGAACCGTGTCGCAAGTGTGGTTCTTTAAGTCTTCATACCACTTTCGTGCATATCAGTTCTGTTCAAGGTCCATGGCCAAGCAGCGAACCGTGTCGCAAGTGTGGTTATTCAAGTCTTCATACCACTTTTGTACACATCAGTTTCGTTCAAGGCCCTTGGCTAAGGAGCGAACCGTATCGCAAGTGGTTCTTTAAATGGCTTCTCAACTTGCACAAACAACAGTACAAGAGCCAAAAGAAAAAGAAAAGAGGTCTCGGCATTCAAAAAAAATGCGATCTACCAGCAAGTAAGCATGATGTCGTGATATGCGAAAAATGCGATATTAAGTGAATGCGATGTTATAACGATTCAGACAGACGTGAGAAGACTTGTCAGTCCAATAAAAGGGCTTCCTATGAATTCATTTCAACTAGAGTCGTAACTTTTATTGTTCATGGTTAAAAAATGGCAAGCTCTTCAAGGCACAACATTGCAAACGTCAAAATAGGCCTAGTTGCAAACAACCTATTGTTCCATGAGCATGGGGGAAAAAAACCTTCCTGATTTTTGTACATAATTTGGCCACAAAATTCATACCCCTAAAAATTGGTATTTGACTTTATTTAAGTTATTTGACCCACAAAAAAAGGGGAAAACAAAAGGGTACTCCATTTCCCTATTCAAAGGAAGAAAACAAGGGCCATTTCCCTAGTCAAAGGAAGAGAACGGAGAGCGCAAAAAAGGAGAAAAAGCATAGTAACACCTTGGTGAAATTTGGCCAAGCTTTCGTCTTCCTCCCATTCCCAGAGAAGCCAGACAGAAACAGGGGTCAGGCTTTCATTTTCCCTCCACTCTCTCTCTCTTCCTCACGCGCGCAGCTCTCAGATTATTGACCCATTTGCATCATCAACGTTGAAAAAAAAGGGGGGAGTTCTTTAACATTTGGGTACATCCTCAAGCTTGCTTGCATCGACGTTACACAGAAGCCCATGAAAGATAACAAGCACCATGTCTATTCTTCTTCATACCTCATCAAAAACTAACCAATTCCCAGACAAAAACCAGAGCAAGCATGCCCATTTACACGAAAAACAGAGAGAGAAGAAGAAAGCATGCTATTTTGGTCAAATAAAGGATCAAAGAAAATAGAAAATGATGGGTAAAGTTGATACCTTTACGAGGTTGAAGAATGGCGTGCAAAGACCAAGTCTTTAGGGGTGGCTTTCTTTGTGAACTAGCAGTATCGTGAATCAACAACCAGCAGCATATGGGGATCCCGGCTTTCTGGGTAGAGTTTCATGAGCAGAGAAAGAGAGGCTTTGGGTCACAACTGTATGGGCAATGAAAGAGGCTTGCTCTGTGCTAGAGGAAGGAGTAAGAAAGTTGAGACCTTTAACAAATGCAAATGTTGAACCACTCAAATGGGGAGTTAGGCTGTGCAAAGGATGAAGGAATTGGAAGCTTCCATCAAGAGATGCCACCAGCAGATGCAGTACAACGTAAACAGGATTTTCGGTGCTTGGGTGCTGTGCGTTGGTGGCTGTAGAATGATAAGGAGGAAGAAGGTGCTGACTTAGGGCGTCCTGGGCTGTGCTAATCGAGCAAGTGAGGAAGAAAGGGGCACAGGGCAGCAAGTCACGTGAGAACCATGCATCTTCTAAGTGAAGAAAGAAGTTAGGCAGCTGGGTCTAGAAGAAGAAAGGGGAAGCAAAGGCCGACCTAGGCCCGTGAAAACAAAACCAAAAAAAAATAAAATAAGAAGAGATAAAAGGCAGCCCAGGCCCGTAAGAGAAGAGGAAAACGAAGCTGAGGTGGTCACGTGCCCCTCACATGACTCTTAAGTGAAGCTAGCCGGGCCAGCCCATGTAAGGAAAAGAAGGGGAATAAAAGCCAGGCCGGGCTTTGGGTGTGAAAAATGAAACAAAGCAAAGCAAGCAATGAAATAGCCCAGCCTGGGAAGAAAAGGAAAGAAGGCCAGCTCAGGCCCATGGGATGAATGAAGAGGAAAGAAGACGACGGGCTCGCTGGGCTGGCTTCATGGCCTAGCCGCATGATCCAAGCCTGTTCTCCTAATTTTTGGAGACAAAAGAAAAATTGTTATTATTATTATTATTTGTTCCAACTTTCCCCAAAAAACAAAAAAAATTCAAAGAAAAAAGAGACATGTTGAGGTCCTGCTCAAGGCATTTGTCATGAACATATGATAAAAGAAAGTCGAGACATCAGCCACACTCAAACAACAAAGTGTTGTATGTGACTTTGTCTCGAGGGGGCAATTTATAGACACTAAAAGTTTATTCGTGCCGCACCAAAATTAAATTAAATTAATTAATTTGGTTAACTCTTTTAATTAATTTAATTAACCCGAAAGACTCATAAGTCAAGTTCAAATACTTACAAGTCAAACCCAAAAGGATTCACAAGTCAAGCCCAAGATAAAACCTAAATGACTTCCAATTCCAGGCTCAATCGAAATTCAAGTCAAAGCCCAAATTGAGGCTCAAGACTACCAAGTCAAGTCACGACCTAAAGCCCGAACAAAATCATAGCGCGGTCAAGGTCAAAGTCAAAGTCAAAATCAAAGTCAAAGTCAAAGTCAAAGTCAAAGACCTAAATCGGCTCTCAAGTCAAACGTCAGAAACAACTCTCAAGTCAATGTCCGATTAAAATTCGAGGTGACTTCCAAGTCGATGCTCAGTACAGGACAAGAAGACTCCCAAGTCAAGGTCAAAGTCAAAACAAACGAAAGTCAAAGCAGTCTAGGGTAAAGCCTGATTGAAAGGCTCAAAACTTAGGTCAAAGCCCAAAACCCAAGTCAAGGTTCAACTTGACTTTTAAAGGGAAGGCTTTCCTATAAATAGCCCCCTACCCCCATAATTCAAGGGTTGGAAAATCCATTCTTGAAAGAAAGAGAATTAGAGGATTGTATTCATAGAGATTGTACCCAATTCAAATCAATTGAATCTATAAAAATTCAATCTTTATAATTTATGATTACGGTGTGGTGGTTGTGGAGTGGGGGGGGTGCTGGTAGAGGGGTGGGTTTTTTTAGGAGGTTGAAATTTTTTTAAAATTTATTTTGTGATTTTAGTGAATATTTTGGGTTTTTATTTTATCCTTTTTCAGCTTGTGTAATTGTTTTGCAAAATGTTTTCTGTTTGAAGATTAAAAACTTTTCGTAATTTTCTATGTTCTTCAGCAGACTTTTTTGAGTTTTTTCTATCATTAGTTTTGAGTTTCTACAATTATTTGTAAAAATCAAATTTATTAATAAATAAATTTTATTTCCAAAGATGTGTGTGTGTATATATATATATATGTATATATATGTGTGTGTGTGTATATATATATAAATATATATATGTGTGTGTGTATATATATATGTATGTATGTATGTATGTATGTATGTCTCTGTGTGTGTATCTGTGTATGTGTGTTCATGTATACATACTTGTTGGCTTGTCATTAAAAAATAAAGGGCATAAATTTTTTAGTCAAACACCGTCACACGTATCTCCGATCATGTCACATCATCTAGCAACCAAGTTGGACTGACGGTACAAGGAAAATAAATAGGGGCAAAGTCGATAGCATTGACGCCCAATTCTCCAGTAGTGATTAATAGCATCCAATACCCCTGAACGTGGGATTATTGTGGTCCAACAGTCCATTTTATATCTAAGATACTGTCCTTCTTTTTCTTCAACTTATTAAAGAAGGGTTATTGGATGTAACTAATCTGAACTTTGAGAGTATTAGATGAAAATAATCCAGATTCAAAAATAGTTCTCAATACTTCGAACTTTACGAGTGTTTATTTTCAATAGTCTGAGGTCATTTTAGACTGTATTCTTTAGGCAATTCTAAATAGTATTGCCCCTAAAGCAATTTCAAAGATATAAAATTCAAACAGTATAGATCCATTTTTAGGTTTAAATTGCCCGAAAAATACAATCTAAAATGACCTCTAGGCCACTAAAAATAAACACCTCCACAGTTCGGGGTGCTGAAAGTTATTTTTGAATATCGGATTATTCTCGTCCAATAACCCCAAAGTTCAGATTATTCGTGTCAAATACCCCCAATACCTCTAAAGATGTAATCAACATTCAGTACTGATCAATGTCAATCAGCACTCATAAGTACTTACTCATATTTTCTACTCACAAATTTAACCATAATTAACATTTATTAGCACCTATCAATATTAATCAGCAATAAGTTACTTATAATATAATAAATTAAAAAGAACCATTCCTTAGGTATTTCAATTTTAACAGTCAATGTCCATGCAACCCCTTAGATGATAAAAAGTTAAATGTAACCTGAATGGTCTTCTTGCTGTCCCATTCTGCTATCAAAAATCAAAAAAATAAAAATCCAATATTTGATTGTATTCGAGCCTTTTGATTCCTTTTTCTTCAAGCCCCCAGCGAGCCTTTTCGCAGTTTGATTACTGTCTGAGGGTCAATCTCCACAAGCACGATCGGTGACCAGCAGGCGGATTCACACTCACGCCAACAGTGTCTATGGACACCATTAATAAAAAAAAAATGTTGAAATTTTTGTATAAAAACTCTTCAAAATTATAAAATGGATATCTCTAAAAGTTAATTACTATTATTAAATTTTCCAAAACTCAAAAGTGGATATTTTGTACAAAATTTGCGGTCTTTTTTTTTTTTTTTTGCATACTTTTTCCTTTTGCATACTGACTAAATACTTATTTACATGCAAGGATGTACAGTTACATACGAGTTTTGAGCAGGTTAATTATATATGTGTGTGTGTGTGTATATATATAATATATATATATATATATATATATATATATATATATATATATATATATATATATATATATATATATCTATATATATATGTGTGTGTGTGTGTGTGTGTGTGTGTGTGTGTATGAGTGGTAAGCAGGCTCACATTATGACTCAAATGTTACGGAAACACATTAAATATAGTAAGAGATGGCAGAGGGGAGAGGGAATAAATGTAAAAAAAATTCTCTCATACTTACAGCGAGATTTAAACTTAAATCTTATTTAAGGTGAATAACCGCTTAGTAAACTGCCCTTTTAGTAATTGGACATGTACAAGATAGTCCGTTCACTTAGAGCTTCTCCAATGGGAGGCTCCTGAGGGAAAACGGAAGAGAGATAAAGGGGGTGAGGGAGGGGCAGTTCTTCGGTGGGTAGCTTGAGGAAAGGGGCTCGCAGGGAGGCTCGTGCAGGTGAGCTGGCTCACGGGATTTTTTCTTGCTTTTTTATATTTTTTTAAATGTTTTTAATTAGTTTTTCTTTTTTTTAAATTCTAAAAATAAAGTTATGTGTTATAGAGTGGATCCATGGGTATTATTTTATATAGTGAGTTAAAGTAGTTAGTCTTTCATTAGGTAACGTGACAAAGGTAAGCCTCTATGGATAAGCCAAAAACATAACTTACCACTGAGAATGCTCTTAACCCATCATTACTCAACACTAGGCGAGGCACCAGCCAACACAGTGCGTGGGTCATGCAAGACCTATTCAGTGTTGAACAGGGTCATCCTAGGTTTGAACCGTTTGATGCAAGCTGCCCTGGTAAATATCACGTCGGTTTCAGCCAGCTCTTCATTCTTTTGTGTTGAAAATATCAATTACAGCAAACGGGCAATACCCAATACGATCATAATCAGATCATCAAAAATATTCTCCTACTCTTCACTCTCAAATATATTCTCCCATATTACTCCGACATTCCAACCTAGAAGAGAAAAATACAGCCAAGATACTCTCTGCCAGACCCTCCAGAACAAACCAGCTTTGACGAATAACTAGAAATGACCAAAGCATCAAGGATTGGACAAATTTAACCCAAAAACTGACACATGAACGTAGACTAGATCACAGTTTAACCCCAGCATTAGAAATTTAGAAGACACAAAAACTAGATTGACAAATAACCAATCAAATTCCTCAAAGTAACACAAGGAACAGCCAAAAAGTATCTTGAAGCTATGCTAGAAGATGTTCTAACAGGAAGCCAGCTTCAAAGTTGCAGACAAATGAGTGGAGATCGCCATCCTTATGAAAGCGTCTCATTTCCTCCTCCTTTCGTGTCCTCCATGGCAGCCATCCAAGGGTTCTAACAGAAAACCGGCACTGAAGGACCAGTCACATGAACATGAAAATCACCGTCCTTTGGAGAGTGCCTCATTTAGCTCCTCCTGAGACGAGGGGAACAGCTCAATGTAGCGGCTTCCAAGAGTTTTTCGGTCTTTTTCCATGGCAGCCTCGGAATCCTCTGCACTTGCAAACTCCACAAATGCTTCACCCGTTGCCCTCCCATCTGCATTGAATGTAATGTGGACCGAGTCTTTGGACAACACAAACCCATTGAAGAACTCCACAATGTCTTCCTCAGTGGCAGAAAAAGGCAGCCCCCTCAATCTTAGTATTCCTGTATGTTTCACAGGCTCATTTGGATCTTCATCAGGATTTGGTGGCCTGCATATGGAAAGAAATTGAATGCAAACTTCATACAGACTTTACATCAACAGACGAATCAAACTAGTTCTTCCAAATCTTGAGATAATTTTCAAGAAACAATATATCAAGCCCTTGAGAAATCAATTGTACATGGCATATATCAAGGTCATAATGGAAACAAGACATCAATGTGGTGGCATTCTGATCTTGCTATGTTCCCAGAAAAATCAGTGGCAACAAGAAATAGACTTCCTCATTGCGACATATGCTTTCACATGTAACACTTTGGCAGATAACAATAAGGTGGTCATGAAACAGATAACGGAACAGAAATGAATTGTTGTGACTTCAGAATGTATATGCAAAGCATAATTTCCGGCCAATTAGCAAGTAAAATTATGGTTATATACCAGTTGAAGTAGAAAAGGAAGGCGGACAAATGGAAGAGAAAGATAAGACACTCACCTTCCTTTGACAATAGCTTCATCCATCTCCTCCCGTGTTGCAGGAAACAGCTCAATGTAGCGGCTTCCAAGAGTCATGTTGTCTTTAACCATCGCTGCCTTCGAGTCATCCGGACTAGAAAATTCAACAAAAGCTTCTCCAGATGGTTTACCCGCAGAATTGTACGTGATATGAATAACATCATCCTCGAGCACAAAATCTTTGAAGAAGTTCTTGATATCTTCCCTTCTAGCTGAATAAGGCAAACCTCTCAATCTCAAAATCCCAGTATGTTCTAAGAGGTCCTTCCTTTCATCATGAGATTTTGCTCTAGCACCCCGATGTGGAGAGCCACTCTGAGCATCCGCAACTTCACCTGCGATAGCCTTATAATATTCATGTCTCTTGCTCCGAAAAACTTCAACATATCTCCGCCCAATATTTTGCCTATTTCTCTGAAGCGCAAAATCAACCTGCATAGGATACCCCAAAACACAATAGGCTTCTCCAGTAAACCGTCCACCTTTGTGGACAAAGAGAACATCAACAATGTCCAGACCACGTAGGAATTCAGCAATATCTGCCTCAGTGCAGTCGAAGGGAAGACCACGAAGTCGGACAACAGGGAAGGGAGGAGGCTGGCCAGTATATCCTGCATATGGAGGAGGATTATACATGAAACTAGAACCAGGCCCAGCCCCAAACCCAGGCGAAGCTCCATAACCGGGTGATGACCCATAATATGAAGATCCCTGATCCATTAACCTCTGTCTCTTTGGACCCATTTCCCGCCCATCCGTATAATCCCCATATCTGTTCATTATTTCAAAATTCAACATAAAGCAATGACAGAAATAAAAACAAGTAGCTGGCTAAAACTTCATTGCAAGATCGGTGCACTATCTTAGCATCCAACAACACTATTCCTCTAATTCAAACAACTGGGAGCCTGGGACTCAACGCTATTCAGTTTTGCAGATAAAAGAGCTAATAAAAAAGGGCATAGCAACTCTTTAACTTCACCAGCCGAAAAAAAAAAAAAAAAAAAAACATCTCCCCACTTCTTTCTGTGTTTCTCTCAGCTCCCATCAAGAGATAGTTCTACGTCCAACTAATAATTAGTATTCACAAGCAAGTTGCTAGACTGAAATGAGCTACACCCCCCCCCCCCCAAAATCTCCCTAAAATATTCACAAGCAAGTTGAACACATGTTCGCAGAACATCATTCACAGACAATTGAGGGAGGCACTTAGTCCTACGCCAACAATAAATTATATAAAATAAACAGACAAGAAACCAAAAGTGAACAGAACTACTACAATTTTGGTTCTTTACACAACATACAAATAAACTTAATTTACTGTCACAGCGAGCAACCACGCATCCAACCCCAATAAAGAGAGCACTAGAGAAAATCACAACCCATAACCCAGAAATCCTCAGTGAAGAATCTAATGGCCCATCACTTCTAACTCCAGAAGAATCGAAAAAGGTACCACCACCAAATCAAAAATTGCCATAAACTAACCTTAAAACTGTCAAGTTCAACAAATTTTGCAAGCCCTAGCCCTAGCCTTTCTTTTCATCCCCAATACTTGCCCACCAATTTCAATCCCAATTCGCATGTCCAAAATTAACTGACTTTACATTACCCGTGTGGGAAGCAGTAAAGATTCAAACTTCGTAAATCAAATCAAACCAAAAATCAACAACCGAGTCAATTAATGGGATTTAAAAATCATGACGAAAAAGAAAACAACGATTCAGCTCAGAAATTGAACCCACAAGAAGCATCAGCAGAGGCATAGCCCAGATAATCGAGTAGGAAATATGAAACAGAAAATCAAAGGCATTAAATTCATTAAATCAAATAGCTCACCCTCTATTGTTGTAGTACATTGTCGTCGTCTTTCTGGGTTGTTCGTCAAGAACCCTTCTCTCTCTCTCGCGGAGTCTCGTGTGTTTGTGTGTTTTGAAGAGGCGGACGTCGGTCCAACAGTCTTCGTAGGTGATGGAAGTGGGCCTTTGTTGGCGCAGGAATTGGGATGGGCTTTGTACTTGAGTTCCGACTTCAAGGCCCAAAATTCGATTTGCTCGAACGCAAAAATGTGGGAGAAGATTGTGGTCACGTTTTATAAATAGTTATTAGTTATTTGTATTAACTGTTAGTTTCTAACTATTTAAATTATCATTTTTTAAAAAATATTAGATAAAACTAATTATTTCTTTAAAATATGCTAGTAAAATTTTATTTATACCCTTATTTATGAATTATTTTTTAATGATATGTATAATTTTTTTAAACTTGCGGACAACTATGTCATGTTCACAAAAAGGTTTTTTCAAAAGACTAATGGAAATAGTTTTTTCAAAAAGAATTTTTTGGAGTTAAATATAAATTGCAAACAACTATTTATCAAATATTCTTTTGCTATTTCACTTAGGTTCCGTTTGGACCTTGGAAAATTTGATGGAAAGAAAATTTTTTGGAAAATTTACTTTTTTCTTTTGTTTGGTTTAGAGAAAATCACAAAGAAAAAAATATAGAGAAAAGTTAGGTGGAAAAATTGTTAGAAACAAGTGATAAAATTTTTCTCATAAAATTGTGAGGAAAGTTTGAGGAAAATTCAATTCCCAACCTCCTCCAACCTCACATTACTTAGATGACATCAACATGATTCAAGTAGTTCATCAATGTTCAAATTTCTCATCTAAATTCTTGTATTTTTTTCTCAATCCAAATAAGAGAAAAAAATTCATCTTCTCCCTACTTTTTTTTCCTTTACATTTTTTTTCCTACAACTTTTCTCTCCACCAAATTTTCTAAGAATCAAACGAAAGCTTAGTCAAAATAGTTAAAATTCTCCTAAATAATTATTTTTGAACAAATAATAGTTGGTATCAAACATCTCCTGTGCCTTTTTATTACAAGTCCCAGTACATACAAGTAATGGCCTTCTAAATTCAAGGCAATAAGTAACGTGTGACAATTGACATTGTGAAATTTGTGATTTGCCTTATGCAACGTGAATCCTTGGCAAAAGTGTCAATGTCAAACAAATCAATTTAAGGGTCGTTTTTAGCGCTTCGTAGATCCATTAATCAGAGTTGACTGTTAAGGGGAAAAAAAGAAATTTGTCATAGTACATATTTGTTTTATTTTTTATGCCCCTGTTTGATAAAATTAGCGGTTCAAGTAGAGGATAGTAGCTCATATAGCAGATAGTTGTTTAGGTAGCGGATAACGTTTCTAATTTGCTGTTAGCGGATAGCTGTTTAGATGAACAGTTGAAATAAATGTGTTATTTAAATTTAGTTATTGGGTTAGCTGATTAATGTAAATTGACATAAAAGTATATGGACAATTTCCAAAGATAAAATTTCCAATGGATATTTTTTGGCAAAAAAACATGAAACGCTACTTTTGAATGTAAAACGTTAATACTATTAATTTTTCAAAAATGCTGCTTAAAACGCTAAACGCTACTTGAAATGGTAGTCAAAATACCATGTTACCGAATACTAAAAATTACCTGATGAGTGTATTGACTTAGTCAAAATACCAAACGCTACCCAAAATGCTGTTGCCGGACATGCCCTAAGTTTAATTTGAGATTTTTAGGTTGTTTGGTTCATTAGTTTGTTGATTTTGGCATGGGATTATGGGAATACAATTACAAATTTCCATACTTACATGTGATTCATATTTTTCATTTGAAATCACATTACCTGCAACTTATAATGCCTTCAAGTATCGGTTAGAGTAAATTTCTCCATTCGCCCTAGTTTATGTGAACTCATAAATTAGATTCAGGTTTTCTCGTTTTTAACTTAATGTCTTCATATTTTAACTTTTTAAACCAAACAACTCTTTTGTAATGGCCCGACCCTAATATTTATATTAATTACATTGAATCCTCTTTTTTTACAAATTAATCAAGTTGGGCCCGCGTTTCAATTCAACATTTTCTTTATATGTACATATATTTGTACGATTGCAGGTTGAATCGGCAGAATAACCTTGAAATGAATTTGTGATTGCTCTCCAAATACTTCATTAAAATTCTAACGAATATTTGAGCATCCGTTAACATGAAATGTCTCTCAATTATCTGAAAACATTAGTTCAAAGAACAAAATAAAACAAATCAAGGAAACAACAATAACAATATTGACAATAGCCCAAAACAAAAAAAAAAACGGTCAAAGTCGGTCAAAGTCGGTCAAGCCAGCCAAAAAAAAAATCAAAGATTTTTTTACTTTTTCATATATAATATATATATATATATAATATATATATATATATATATATATATATATATATATATTATATATATATATATATATGTTGGGGGGGGGGGAAGGGGATTCACTTGACACACACACACACATCACGCCAGAAAGAGAGGAAGAAAAGAGAGAGGAGAAAGAAAAAAGGGGAAGGAGAAGGAGGAAGAAGAAGAGATTAAGGTTTTGGTATTGAAACAAATTTAAGATGAGCAATTCTTGGTTCCTCGACCTAAAGCTTTGAATTTGATATTTTAGGATTTAGTAGATTAGAACACTAATGTCAATTGGTAGAAATCAACCGTATGGTTTCACGTATGGTTGTGACGTTGGATTGATTGGAGTATCGTGACTTGATGATTATGTTATGAATTTATCTAATATGGCTTTAAAGTTATGAACTTTGGATTAAATCTGCCCGGTGAATTTATGCTGAAATTTGGTGAATATTTTGGTTATTGTGAGCTATTGGGTTGGACAATATTGTGATAATTTTACTATCGAATATGCATATTATTTGGAGATTTGTGATAAAATTTCATGACCTTGGATGTACACTATATAAGTTATGAAGTCTAAGGGTGTATTTTATGGGTCATGGATTTTTGAGTAGGATTTTATGTTTGATGAAATGTGATTATATGATTTCATTACGTTATGTTTTTGGGGAAAAAGCTCATGTTTTGACTGAGGCAATTACAAAATATTCTAGAGCTATGGCCATAGTAGTAACTATTGTTATGTCATTTATTGCCATGACGCGGTGATGCAAGGAATCAGTAATGGTACTAAAAACATTAATAATAATTCGGATAAAAATGACCATAATTTAAATTATGCAATAACAAAAATAGTATTAACAACAATGACTCATAATGATATTAATACTAATAGTTTCCAAACTAATGATAAGTAACGAACTTATACCAATTATAAGAATAATGTGATGATAACGTCATTACCTCATCTCATGTTTATGATATTCACCAAGCAAATGATTAGCAGTATAAAGGAATGGAATAGAAACAAAAACAAAAACAAAATAAAGTCAAGTCAATAACTATTTACATGCTAATGATTAGCATAGAGTTCAAGGGATTCAAATTATCTATTAAACCAAGAAATCCAAAACAAATTTCATAATCTGGCACTAATCGAAAAAAGGGATTACATGTGTAAAGCAGGAATGAGGCCACATCTGTTGCTTCAAGCTGCCAACGGACATTCTTCCTTATAAAGGAAAGAGAATCTCAAAAACCAGGTACGTACATTGCCTATGTTCTTCAAAAACTCACAGTGTTCTCAGCAATGAAAAATTAATACGAGATTCATTTAATGAACCAATTTCTCAATGCTTTGTCACATAAACAAGTGGCCCCGCCAATTATTATCAGGGCTTATGCCCATCAATTATCAAGGCTTATGCCAACCAATATACCCGCGCGCGGCGTCAACTCAGGCTTTTCGATCGGCCTCGGGGGTGAACACCTAAAGTACGATCGTTTCAAGATGTACATTGACCAAGGGGTCCACTTTCAGATAAGAATCAGCAAATCGATTTTACTTATACATTCTATCTCTCCTATTTGCAAAACAAAATGTTTTGAAATGCGGCCGACTCAACTACTTTCACATGAAACTTATTTTACTGCATGGGGATGTACGTATTGAGTTTCGGCTCACCATTCGATTGTTTTTTATGTTTTCTGTTTTAGGTATGGGAAGAAATGAATAGTCATCCTCCTGAGAAACCAGAAAGCAGCAAAACAATGGACATTTTCTGACCGCTAGCTAGTCAACGCTCACAGTGATGATAGGTTAGTACCTTAGAGATTGTGTGTTGCTTATCTTTTGAAATCTGAGGATAATAATACTTAGCATTGGTACATCAAGTTATCACAAGGGGGACAAACAGTATGAAAAGACAAATATTTATTTTGGGTAATACCAAAAGTTTAGTAAATTAAATAGCCTTGTTCCATCCCGGAACGACGGTAATGCCTCCGATTAGATTAAAAGTCTTCCACTGCAAATCAACAATAAATTAGTAGTTAAACTAGAGCAATCAGACATTAACAATTGGGGGCGTTACAGTTGTGGTATCAGAGCTCGGTTTGGCATCAATGTGAGCTAGAGGGATGCCTATAAGGTAGGCTGGATCAGTAAGACTAAAGTATGACCCGGAGTTCATATGTACAAGTGCATCATGGGGATGTTTTAGAAAACATTTACCTAGCCTGAATCTCTTGATGATAAGATCAATAGTATAGTTTAATAATACTTTAGAGGTTCCATCGCTATTAAACTAGAGTGAGGATACATTTAGTCAACTTTTTGGTGACGTGTCTATTCCGGAGAAGTATACTAAGCTCACAGCAAATCTTGTAGAATTTTAGGTTGCTTGTTTGAGTCACCAGGAGACTTTCAATCTAGAGAATTGGTGTTATTATGATATGAGGAATACTTAACGTCTGGATATCGTGAGGTTTCAACTATTGCAAGAAGGTAAAGTCTGTAAACACTTATATGATCTAATGTGGTGCTAAATAATATTGTACATGGGAAACGAGAAGAATGTACTTTGCAGCGATATCCAGCAGTGATGTTCATAGATTGGATTATTATGAAATCTCCATCGCAAAGTTGCAGAAATGGGAGTGCTGAGGGCCTATCACAGTATCATGGATGCCTTACAATAATCATTTATTACAAGGAGTCCTGTCAGGCAATTCAATGGCTTACGTGGTGCAAATTGATTTTATATTGATTGTATGGGTCAAAGATGAGATGTCACACAAAGAAGGTGTTGTTGTTGAGGTGTTTGTGGAATATGTGAACCTATGTGGGCTACTAACTGGTAGGTGCAGATAAGTCATTATACCTTAGAAGCGTGTTTGGTAGTGACAACGGTAGTGAGTAATAAAGACATGAAGGATATTTTGTTACGGGACGTTTTGAAATCTGCGTTGTTGACCAAGATCATATAAACAAGTATGCCTCAATTTAGACAATATAGACATAGGAAGCATTGGGAATTTGTGGGGGAGAATTCTTTTAGAAATTTTCAATTCTATATTGTGGTTAGGTCGATAATGACTACACTTATTCTGGGGTACATCAAAATCTACAGGTACCTCAGACGACTCCTGAAAGCAAGTACTATTTGAAGTTGTTCATGATCATGCAAGTTTAGGGTATACTGATGGATTTTGATTGTTTTCAAATAAATTCGTGTGATCTTTGACATTGGTAATGAATATCAAGATTTTAGTAGGTGGTCGTGTAAAGAAAAGATTACAAATATTGGTTATTGAGCTGTCAACAGACCTGAAACAGGGGTCATTTTGGGAGAAAACTGGTTTCGATTGGCTCATTAAAAAAATTTGTGCTTTTGGAGTGTGGATAAATCAATGAATTAATTTTCACATGCTTTTTGAATCGCCTTAATCCGAGTTCTGTGGAATACATTATGGTCGTGCACATCTGTGATTTACCCTCATTTTAGAGACCCTACTATGTGAACCATGCTTTGTATCCGCAATAAAAGTTTTAGTGGACATTATGACCTTTTCATATTGAGATTTTACCTCTTCTTTGGAGATCAGGAGTGAAAGATATGGATTTTCTAACGCAGACATCAAGCAGTAATATTTGAAAATATTTTCAGAAGCTTCTCTAATAATGGATAATGCCAGGAGATTACAAAGTGTAGTGAGATCAACAAATTTGATTATGTACGGAAGCTTACTTGGGGTGAAAACTAAGTTAAATAAGCATTACAGAGGTTTTAAGGACACGGTATTGTTGAGTTAGGTCATGGGTGTTGAGGGGTTCAGCAATACTCATTAGATTAAGCAAAATAACTTAAGTGAGGAAGATTACGCCTTGTAGAACATCAGGTAATTTGATAAGCAAGCCCCTTGGAATTAACAAGGACGAGGAACAAGAAGATAATCTACACAAGTGAGACCGCAGGGGAAAGGCTTGAAGATATACCAAATATATCGAGGGGTTCATTGTTTTTTTTTAATGTGGGAGACTCTAGAAATCATAATTTATATTGTTGCTAGGAGTAAATAAGATTTTGGGGACCCAAAAAGAAGGAAAAAAAAGAAGGAAAAAAAAAGTACATTGATTATTAGAATTGAACTTTGGGGACTGTTGACGCATTATAGAATATGTTGGTAGAAAATTGGGGAGGTGAGTTAAGCATACATATATTTGTCGGTTGCATGGACTTTATGAAAGTATTGCAAGTGATTCTATAAGATTGAGATGTCAAATTTCAAAAAGAACATTATCATAACTAACACAACTTCAGGTACAACAACAAAGGATGGTGGGGTATTAAGATCCAGGAGATATCTGTCTATTAATTGAAATCTAGGTAACTTTCCTGTGAGCTTCTCAAATCCTCGAAACTTTATCAGCATGTCCACTAACATTTGCACAATTGATAATAGGCCCCCTTGTCAGATATTACCGCCTAAGTTAACATCCTTCTGATCTCTTTGGCTACCACCTAAAGCTAGCCACCCCCCTTGTTATGCAATAACATACTTTAATTTGTAATTCCTTTTCATTCACATAAAGCTTTGCAAACTAATTAATTGTTGCAGCAATCCTTCATTACCAATCATTTCATTCATTGAACTTTCTCATGACTTTAATGTCTATAAGGGAATCCCTACCATTCTGATGGGTTACGTCTCTCTCATGCTTCCACTAATTACCTCTGTTCAGCTTATTTTCTGCGGACACTATTTCAATAATAACGCGATTTCTCTTTTCCTTTACCATCCAATCATTACATAGAGGACTATCCTCCTCCTATTCTGGTTTTAGATTTATGCACAATGCTTTGGTTCCTATGTGATCAATGATCAGAACTATTTCATTCTCATTGCCCTCCATGCCTAAATTGGTTTTACTTATAGTTATTTTACTCCATCTACATCACGATAATATTTTAATTATCCATCGTCTCCCAAACCTGTCATTTGTTCTTTACAAATCTTACATCGATAACATTCTCAAATACTTTTAGTCATTGGTCCACTTCATTCTTAATCATCTCGATTTATGTATTGTTATCATTTCCTTTCTATTTTACCTCCCTTCAACCCCAGGTATTTACTTGGTATACAAAACCTTACTGATTAATTTGTCTTTTGCACTACTGCTATTATTTCGGTCATTTCTTATATTTCGTATATTTGCCTCATCCTTAACCTTTACCTTCATCAAACGATATCTGGCACTTCTTTAATTTCAGACTTCTAGAAGATTGTGGCTACTTAAGGGTGTTTGTACCTATTTCTAGGATTATCTGCTGTATCCTTGAAACCTATTGTTAACTATTGTAGCCATTCTTACTTCGGTCTTAGTTCAGATAGAAAAGGGAGCAACTCCATCACAATCACCATACCATTCAATTATTCAGGCAAAGGTAAACATTTAAACATCAAGGGCCACAGTCGGGCAAGTAGGCTATGAAGTAGGAGCGCAGCCAGTCATTCAACCCCACTGGAAGAACTGAATATTTTGGGCTGGTTAAGCCAACGATGACTAAATGAAGCAACACTCACGGAGGCTATGCTGGTTAATCAACTCAACAACAGGCCCCATAGAATTCAAGCCAAGCAAGCACCAAATGGTCTATTTATTATACAATTCACTTATAGAACATACAAGTGACCATGCATAGCATTCCATGTAACCATACGAGCTTCCAGGATCCTCACATTGTCAGCATTCTACTTATGACTTTCATCTTTCTCTTCTTCATTTCACTGAGAACGTAATTATATGTATCTCCATGTCATAACCCCACCAATTTTCTTGCTGTCAAATTCCATTCCTCAACGTATAGCCTCGGCCTTCTTTATGCAATCTTATTATTTTACTTAAGCTTGCTTTATAGTGCCTATTTTATACTCTACCCATTCAAATCCACATTCATGTATCAACTTTTTCATGTTGATGATGGCTACACAGTCACCTTGTTGAAGACTCCAATCCTCTCTTATTTCAATTTCATTCCATATTTCGTAAAGAACACACCTTGAGCTGTAAGTCAACCTTCTAACTACCTAACCAGAGTGAGAAAGACACAATAATGATCATACCTGCCACTGACATGACTCATGAATTTCTCCAATAAAACACACCTTCCTTGTGCACTTCATCTCCAAATAACTAGCAGACACTCATTTCGACTTCTTAATTCATAAAACCATCCAAAGTTACTGTTAAAATTTAACCTACTTATTACTTGACTTGCCTCAATTCTCTTCCAACCAAGGCCATGCTTGCCAACTGCAATCAGCTTTTTCGGTCTCTATGAACTCTTAATTAAGGAGTATGTCCTTCATCCCATCTATTCTCCGTATTTGTTCCTTTAATATTGTTACTAAACATTCTCTGCATGTCACCTTCATCCGCATTTACCTCACCTAAGTATACTAACCCCAAACTTCGAAACTCAAATCCAGGATAACAGAAATTTCAATCAGGTACATTCAAAAGTCGCAAACAAGCATGAACCACAAAACAGATAAACCTACTGACGTACCTAGAATAAACGTTCATTCGAACACATTGGAACAAGCTTCAAAAAATTATATCTATGACCATATAACAAAAAGGCCTCAATCTCACATATCCAAAAACTACAAACAAGCATAGAACAGCAATACAATTAAGCAATAACTCACCTTTTATTTTTGGATTCTTGAAAATTCATAGCCATCATTATTTTAGTCATTCTATAATAATCCCTTATTGATTATTTTGACTTCACTGTTTATTTCTTTCATGGGCAATGACTTACATCACCACCATTCCATCGCTCTCATTCATGAGTATGCTCTACATATTAATTTGAGACTTTCACATGAGCTTGCACAAGCCAAATCTGAGTCACAACTCCCCCTTTCTCATATATTATCGAGAATTCTATCCCAAATGAGTCGTTGAATTCAATAGAAGCTATTAAACTTAATAAGTTTGATATTTTCTTGATTCACAATTGATGCAAAGCTCACAAACTCTCAAATTGTATATTTATCTTCTTATCAAGCTAAAAGCTCAATAAAAGTCCATGAATATTTATGTCCCCCTTACATGACTTCACCCAAGATGCACAAAATGAGTGCATGATCAATCTTACTCAATCTTCATTGTTGCTCTTTATACAATTACTCAAAATGCTTCCAAAAAAATCACCAAACTCAAAATACTCCACTGAACCTCATGAGATCTTACGGGAAATTTAAAAATAATATGGATAATCTAGTTTCAGAAGTTTCCCCCAAGTATATACTGCACAGAATGACGACCTGATTTACACCCAAGCAGGTCGGTTCATGGACATCTACAGGATGTTTTCACATTCCACAGCTTAAGAACTATGTTCCGGATCTATATCATGTCACCATAACAAAATCAATTCCCGTACTCATTTACAGTACGGTAAGCGTTTCTTTCGAATTACAAGTTTCGAGGACAAAACTTATTTTAAGGGAGGAAGGCTGTAATGGCCCGACCCTAATATTCATATTAATTACATTGAATCCTCTTTTTTTACAAATTAATCAAGTTGGGCCCCGCGTTTCAATTCAACATTTTCTTTATATGCACATATATTTGTACGATTGCAGGTTGAATCGGCAGAATGACCTCGAAATGAATTTGTGATTACTCTCCAAATACTTCATTAAAATTCTAACGAATATTTGAGCATCCGTTACCATGAAAATGTCTCTCAATTATATGAAAACATTAGTTCAAAGAACAAAATAAAACAAATCAAGGAAAAAGCAATAACAATATTGACAATAGCCCCCAAAAAAAAGCCTGGTCAAAGTCGGTCAAAGTGAATTTGACCGGTCAAAGTCGGTCAAGCTAGTTTTATTTTTTTTACTTTTTCCTATATATATATGGGGGGGGGGAGGGGGATTCACTTGACACACACACACATCACGCCAAAAAGAGAGAAAGAAAAGAGAGAGGAGAGAGGAAGAGAGGAAGAAAAGAGAGAGGAGAAAAAAAAAAGGGGAAGGAGAAGGAGGAAGAAAATATTAAGGTTTTGGTGTTGAAACAAATTCAAGGTGAGCAATTTTTGATTCTTCGAACTAAAGCTTTGAATTTGATATTTTAGGATTTAGTAGATTAGAACACTAATGTCAATTGGTAGAAATCAACCGTATAGTTTCATGTATAGTTGTGATGTTGGATTGATTGGGGTATCGTGACTTGATGATTATGTTATGAATTTATCCAATATGGCTTTGAAGTTATGAACTTTGGATTAAATCTGCCCGGTGAATTTATGCTGAAATTTGGTGAATATTTTGGTTATTGTGAGCTATTGGGTTGGACAATATTGTGATAATTTTACTGTCGAATATGCAATCATTTGGAGATTTGTGATAAAATTTCATGACCTTGGATGTACACTCTGTAAGTTATGAAGTCTAAGGGTGTATTTTATAGGTCATGGATTTTTGATTGGAATTTTATGTTTGACGAAATGTGATTATATGATTTCATTACGTTATATTTTTGGGGAAAGAGCTCATGTTTTGACTGAGGCCATTACAAAACATTCTAGAGCTATGGCCATAGTAGTGACTGTCGTTATGTCATTTATTGCCATGACGCAGTGATGCAAGGAACCAGTAATGGTACTAAAAACGTTAATAATAATTCGGATAAAAATGACCATAATTTAAATTATGCAATAACAAAAATAGTATTAACAACAATGACCCATAATGATATTAATACTAATAGTTTCCAAACTAATGATAAGTAACGAACTTATACCAATTATAAGAATAATGTGATGATAACGTCATTACCTCATCTCATGTTTATGATATTCACCAAGCAAACGATTAGCAGTATAAAGGAAAGGAATGGAAACAAAAACATAATAAAGTCAAGTCAATAACTATTTACATGCTAATGATTAGCATAGAGCTCAAGGGATTCAAATTATCTATTAAACCAAGAAATCCAAAACAAATTTCATAATCTGGCACTAATCGAAAAAAGGGATTACATGTGTAAAGCATGAATGAGGCCACATCTGTCGCTTCAAGCTGCCAACGCACATTCTTCCTTATAAAGGAAAAAGAATCTCAAAAACCAGGTACATACATTGCCTATGTTCTTCAAAAACTTACAGTGTTCTCAGCAATGAAAAATTAATACAAGATTCATTTAATGAACCAATTTCTCAATGTTTTGTCACATAAACAAGTGGCCCCGCCAATTATTATCAGGACTTATGCCCATCAATTATCAAGGCTTATACCGACCAATATACCCGCGTGCGGCGTCAACTCAGGCTTTTCGATCAGCCTGGGGGGTGAACACTTAAAGTACGATCGTTTCAAGATCTACATCGACCAAGGGGTCCACTTTCAGATAAGAATCAGCAAATCGATTCTACTTATACATTCTATCTCTCCTATTTGCAAAACAAAATGTTTTGAAATGCAGTCGGCCCAACTACTTTCACATGAAACTTATTTTACTAGATGGGGATGTACGTATTGAGCTTTGGCTCACCATTCGATTGTTTTTTATATTTTCTGTTTTAGGTATGAGAAGAAATAAATAGTCATCCTACTGAGAAACCAGAAAGTAGCAAAACAATGGACATTTTCTGATCACTAACTAGTCAACACTCACAGTAATGATAGGTTAGTACCTTGGAGATTGTGTGTTGCTTATCTTTTGAAACCTGAGGATAATAATGCTTAGCATTGGTACATCAAGTTATCACAAGGGGGACAAACAGTATGAAAAGACAAATATTTATTTTGGGTAATACCAAAGGTTTAGTAAATTAAATAGCCTTGTTCCATCCCGGGATGGCGGTAACACCTCCGATTAGATTAAAAGTCTTCCGCTGCAAATCAACAATAAATTAGTAGTTAAACTAGAGTAATCAGACATTAGCAATTGGGGGCGTTACACCTTTAAAGAAAACAAATATTATAGTGTTTATGTATTGTATTATACGTTAGTATTAGAACTATTCCTCTTGCAATGCGAGGGTTGAGTTAGATCATACGTCAATATCTAAAATCATAAATAGGTCATGAACAATATTATTTTCAGCATTTAGATTTATTTTATTAGTTGAATAATATTTGTATCTGTTGAAATTTTTAGGCTCACGCATGTGTTATTTTTGTATATGCAAGTAAATGCTTATTAATCACATTTTTAAAAAAAACTAATTAAGGAGAATGTGAAAGATCTTCTGAAGTATATAAAGAAAAATTAAAAAAGAGTTGTATGGATGTAAAAGATACAAAATAAATTAAAGTACTAATTAATATGCAAGCCAATAAAATTATGACGCTTGGTAAAAATATGTGAATTCACTCAATTTTATATATAGTTAGATTAGATTAGATAGATATGGCAGTTCTATATAAACCATCCCAAAAAAAGTCATGCTTGCACTTCATCCCGCCCCCAAAATGAGCAATATACGTAGGGAAGCTTGCTGGTGTTTGATGTTCATCATTAAACCCATCTTTCGCATTGTCCCCCTTTGTCAATCTAAGCTGAATACATAATGCCCAAAGTCAATATCATCATCAAATTCTCTACTTTATTGCGTGCTCTACCCCATTTTATTTTCCATTTGACAAATAAAAGGATCCCAACTATGAACTAACTGCCAATTCCAAGCTTGCTTGAAGAAAAATATGATTGCATCCAATTGAGAAATGTAGGGTTGGGCCATGGGACAATTTAAAACAGCCCTTTAAGGAGCAAAGATTAGTTCCAATGCATTTCACCATCAAAACTTGGCTGTTACATGCATAGACAGTATAATCAATGAGGTCATGGGCTCATGACCATGGGTTAAGATTGAGATTCTTCATACATGAGGTCTCAAATTTAAATTCCCCTTCCCACATAGTATTATTTTTTGGTCATTGAAAATCTATTTAGTCAGAATTGAGTTACTATTGAACCATAAAATGGTAAAATTCTCCTATCACATATTTTCTTCATTCACAACTCTAGAATTTAAGGTCTTATATAGGGGAAATAAGTATCAAACTATATGAACCAACTTGTGTTAGTCCTCTACCTTGTATATATTATTATTGTATTTACTATCCTTTTTGTGGCTCATTTGAACCAAAAAAATGTGTAGATTTAGTAGAATTAGAGGAAATCATGAGTTTTTATTTAACTTTGTAAAGATATTACAAAACTTATACCTTCATTGATAAGGAAAAAAAATTATATTGAAAATACATTAACTTTGATTGGTTTAGTTTAATTAATATCTCCTCATTTTCATAATAAAACTTTTCATTTAGTTAAACTAAATCATGTCAGTATTAATTTGGCAATTTGGCATACATTTTGTTGACACATTTAAGATGGTTATTAGAAGATTCAACATTTCGGTAATGAGTCAAACTAGCGAATAAAAATAATTACATCTAGCAAATGGATCATACAAATCAGAAGCAGGTTGAGTTAAGTTCAGATCGGATATGCATATGAGTCATTTGATGAAGATTTTAAATCTCAAATTAGTTTTATCAGATCTAAATATATAGGATGAAGATGCACGTTATTTTGATTCCCCTATGGGAACATGGACCATTGGTATATGGACTGTCACTGAACGTCTCAATTGAACCATTCGGTTGGTGTACAAAGAGTGGGGGACTGTTTTAACTTTAAGCCAACCTTGGTATGCTTTCATTTCAACAAGGCTTCTTCTCTGAAGGGATTTGGGCCTCAAAATTTTCTCTGGTAGTTAGTTTTATGAGAAATATATCATTTCAACTAAAAGTAGGACTTTTCCCCGTACATCCAATTCAATTGCGACCCAAATCCTTCATTCTTCTACTAGGGCGGTTGCTTATTCTAAAACCCTTTTCGTCCAAGTTCATGAATCTTTGAATTCAACCCACCGTATCCACTCTCTTCAACGACCACCACATGTTCGTTAAAATTCCCCACTGAGGACTTTTCTGGTTATTTTTAGCAATTACAGATTTTTGCCATCTGGGCTTCTTTATTTTCCGAAGTTTTGGGAGTGGGGAGTCATTTGAGAGGATGCTGGGTGCTTTCTCTCTTGTGGGTTCCCCTGTCATAGATGCTCCACATTACACTTGCCCATGTTCGTATCTCAAGAGCGCTGCGTTGAGCAGGAAATCAACGGCTAGGAAGACTTATAGGAAGGTTGGATCCTTGGAGTTGAGCAGCTCCTTTGTTGATCCAGGGAACGAACTTCTGGTTCTTGTGAATAGGAGCTCCAGAAAACAAAGGAAGACCCGGAGTCTCCGGATCGTAAGTGAACTTGGTGGCCAGTATGACGAAACTTTTGGGGACGTCAAGAAGGTAATAATCCTTAATGATCAAGGGAGTTACCATGAATTAAGACAACTTTTTAAGATGCTGTGAGTGAGATCTCATTTATTGAAGGACAGGGTTGACTGAATGACTTCTTTAGTTTATGCGATTATACTCTTGTGTAAGCTCAAAATTTGCGCATATTGGTGAATTCAGGGTTTCTGTTGTCTGATCTGCTCTGCGCTCTGTCACAACGTCGTACCCTAAAGTAAGCTCTGTTGAGATTTGCTTATATCTGTCATAAAAGATTTGTCACGCAAACAAGCTGTAGTTGGAAAGAAGTATTGGTCTCTGTTCTAGTCTTTTAGAGTGAATGCATTGAATCTCATCATGAGCTATACGCATAGCACTATGTCTAGTGAAAATGAATTGTGAGGTGCTTGTACTTACATATATTAATGCAACGGCACAGAGGGTATTCAAACTTGTAAGTTATAAGGTGTGTGCTTGTGCCTTTCTTTAGTTACCAAAATTGTGGATCACCCAGGCCGTCTTTCGTGACAAGAGAAAATGGTTTGCAACTCAGCTACCCTGACTTCGTTTAGCTTAAGCTTCTAGATTGGAGTTTGGGTACATGGACAGAATGGGAACATGGATCATTGGAGTTTCAGCAATCCAATTATCTATGGACTGTCACTGAACATCTGAGTTGCTAATCCTCTGTGCTTATGATTGTGGATGGAGCTAGGGTGGTGCCCATTTTTCCCACTCAAAGCAAATTGGTACATAAGGTGGCCAAATCGGGTTAAATTGTGGTATTATTGGCTGAGACTTGCAATGTAGAACTAATGAAGTAAAATCTCAAACCCAGTTGAGTCAGATATCAACCAGTAAACATAAAAAAAAAAGTTTATCAGAATTAATTTCAATAGGATTTCTGCCAAATATGATCTCTTGTTTCTGTGACTTCTTCAGAAATTAGTCAATGATGTTTTTATTATTTGACATGCAGCAACTACTCAACTATTTCACGTACAAAGCTGTGAGAACTGTTCTGTACCAGCTTTATGAGATGAATCCACCTAAATATACATGGTTCTATAAGTAAGTAGACACTCTTCTTTGTCGGTCTTTCTCCCATTGTCATCATGTCATTCTATCTTCTTTCAGCTAGATGCAGGTATCCTCGATACTAAGTATCCAAATGCAGAGGGCATTGTCTTTTGTGCATACTGATGATGCCTGTGTTCAACTTTGCATGCTACAAGCGTCGAATGCATGCAACTTCAGCTACTTGATTAATACCAGATATGAGCTCGTCTTGCTAATCCGATCATTACAGTTTTAATCTTGATTACTGTTTCTGGAATTCTAGCTTTTGGGAATTCTTGTATGTCTTCTTGGATTCTAACTAAGCGTTTGATTAGGAGATGGAATAGCTCTGAGCCTCTGAGCCAAATCAAACTGATCACCATGTTTTGTATATATGAAGTTCTCATTTGGGGATTCAATCTTATTTGTCACCCTTGTTTAGAGCATAGCATCCAGTTAGGAGCTTCACACATTGCAAGATGCTGGTTTTCATTATTGTAAATTTGGTTTACCTCTGCAGTTTCCTAGTTACAAATAGGCCTGATGGTGATGGGAAGCTCTTCATCCGCAACCTTGCCAAGGTAAGTCCTGCAAAGGCGTTATATTCATTTGCAAATGCATTCCTGGACTGCGCAATCTGATGTGCATACTCTGAATTTCACCGCCTTTCTCAAGGCGCAAACGAACTCCCAATAGGAAAAAAGAATTAAAACAAGAAAGAAAAAGAGAAGAGAGACGCAATGATAGCCGGAAATTGTCAAATTAACATACTGCTTTCATTGACAGGAGAGGCAAGACCTTGCAGAACGAGTCATGGTAACCCGTCTTCATCTTTATGAAAAATGGATTAAGGTGTGTAATTCATCTACGCACTCTCAGTTGTTACCATACCAAGAATGATGAAAACTAAAGGTCCTTTGCTGATTGCATTAACTAACTTGGTTTCCTCCATATTTTATGCGTAGAAATGTAACCATGCTGAAATATACCAAGAGATATCAGATGAAAACTTGGAGTTAATGCGGGAGAGGCTCATGGAGACAGTTGTATGGCCATCAGACGACACAAACACGGAGAAGAATGGATGAGGTCTCATAGCTTCGTGATCTGCCCACATTCAGTCAAAGTCGTGTCGTATACTCCCTCGTGTCATTTTTTTCATGGCATTGCACAGCAGACTGAAATTGGAATAGCCTATTGGTATATTCTGCTGAGGTATACGTACATAGTATTTCTTACTTGTGGCTTAATTACAAGGAAATTCAATTTGATCTTCATCTTATTGGATGGGTTATCATTTTTAAATGGAAGTGACGTTATGCTGCTCTCACCCTGTTTGTTGGATATGATGTAGTGGTGGCTAATGGATTGATCCAACCTTAGCCAAGGTCAGGTTAGCTTTGGTCATGTACGAGTCTAGTTTGAGGTATGAGTGCTGCTAGTCAAGCTTAGAATCGGCGTCGACTGATCAGCTGGGCTTGAACTAGTGAGACTAGTTGTCGAGGTTGGGTAAGCAGTTGCCTAATTGAAACTGGCGCAGCCTAGTATTTCTTGTTTCTAGAGTGAGGAAGGAAAATTCGTTCCGGGGGAGGGGCGGAGGTTCTCAATTCTGCCCACTTCACTAAAGCATGAAGATAAAGAATAGGACAGAATATATACATGCTTCACAAGAAAGAGAAATAGCACCAAAAACAGAGGCCAACAACAAAAAACGCAGGATACATTTTCTTTCTCAACGAAGGCCCCTCTTCCGTCCCCAATAAGCCACCTTCTTCACATTCACTCTATCAGAGCCAATGATGGCAATTTTTGCTGGCCGCCGGTGTGGATGAGCTTTGTCGTCCCCCTCTCTTGGCTCTTTTATTCCTTTATCCCGTTACAGAACTTCGATTCCAATTTTCGGAGTTTTGTCTCTGTGGGTTGCTCTTTAGCTGGGTGTTCTCTGTCCGTTTAACTGAGTTTGGTGTGGCTAATTGGGGTGCTCAACAATTCAAGGTGCTGACTTGCGGAATTGCAGTTATCAGGAGTGCTTGTACGTTCCTTAATTCTCCATGTACTTCTGTTAATTGAGGTGTTTTGAGTTAGAACTCTTGATTTCAATTGATCAATTACCAGCCTGGGTTGTATTCCCTTTTGTGAATCGCCCTTTTATATTCTGTGGCAAGATTCCTTCCCTTGAGTGCTGATTTTGGTTGACTTTTATTAATTTTTATCTACGGGCGTGTGTTTTTCTGGGAGTCAGGATTGCTTTTGTGGCAGTTCACCCCTTTTTTGGGGGACATTGTTGTCTGCCAGAGTGATATTCACATTTTGAGGTGTTAGGGTGTTTGTGGTTTATGGTGATTTGATGTAGTAAGGTATTGATCTTGGAGTTGATGATGTTTTTGCTTATTTGATTAGATTATAAATAGGGAATGAATGCATGAGAGCATCTTAAAGCATCTTGAGGTTATGCATCATCCCCGACAAGCTGTATGGGAAGTGCGTGCATTGAAAAATACTAGTAAACTTCTTTTAAAAGTGAAGGGTTCTCGAAAAGTCATTGTTTGGCATGAACGTGCTCCAATTTCTTTGTAATAGTTTAGAACGGATAAATATGTACTTTTGTATTTCCCTGATTAATATATATATACCAGACTCCCGAATTGGGTCAAAGCCTTGAATCACTTTCACATAGTATCAGCGCCAGATATTATAACCTAATATTTTTGCTTCTTCGCGTAATTAGGGTTCTCGTGCCTCTCCCTACTCGGTCGAAACCCTACCTGCTTTCTCCCGCCGCTGAGGTCTCTGTCACCATGACCACCGAAGTTGGCACCCCCACCACGCCGCCTCCAATCTTAGCTGCCATGACTCCTATGGAATCCACGCAATGCAGTGAGCTTGACATTGGGGGTATTGTTTCGTCTTCCTCGACTTTTCCTCATCCACCACCAATACCTCTCATTTCTGCTCCAACACCTGTTCTCCAATTCCTCCGTCCCCCGCTGTCGGATGTCTCCTTCTTGCACAAAAGCATGGGTATTCCCCCGCTCCCGTGGTCATCCTCCCTCTCAACGGCTCCTCTTTTCACGATGCCAACCTTGCCTTCTCTTCTATAGTTGCGTCCTCCGCTGCTGTAGTACCCTTGCTGCCTAGTTTTGCCCGTGCCTTTTCTGCCCCATGTTAGGGCTTCTCTAGGAAATCCTGAGATTTCGAGGAGAAGGAGACTTGAGAGAATTAGAGAGAGATAGATTGTTATTGATAATGTCTGTGTGTTTGTATACAAGGCAGAGTAAAATATTAATACCCCCCTGTATTTCCGTCTCTTCCCATACAACAAAATAACAGAACTCAGTAACAACCTAACGGCATAACAACCAGGGCCCCACTTGCTTAACAACCTTCTCTCAAACGATCACGTGCCCAGCTCGTGAGGTTGATAGACCTGTATCAATGGCTCCCCCTTGAGAAGCTTGCCCTCAAGCTTCCAGATTAAAGTGAGGGAACCGTTTCTCAATGTCTGAGTAAAGTTCCCAAGTAGCGTCTTCTTTGGCAGAGTGAGACCAGTGGATCAGAACGTAAACTACTGCACTGTTGCCCTTGCGTTCCAGTTTCCTGTCAAGAACTGCTACTGGTTCAGCAGCCAAGAGACCATGCTCGTCAATTTCGGGCAGGGTACTCTGAACTGGGCGGGGTCCGATTTGCTTTTTGAGCTGAGAGACATGGAAGACAGGGTGAATCCTTGAAAATGGAGGCAACTGAAGCTTGTAGGCCACTGCTCCTATCCTAGCAATGATCTCAAAAGGACCAAAATATTTTGCTGCTAGCTTCTGATTGATGCGTTGAGCTACTGACTGTTGTCGATAGGGCTGGAGTTTAACAAAAACCCAGTCACCTATACTCAAAACCGTCTCACTCCTATGCTTGTCTGCTTGAGCCTTCATCCTTTGCTGGGCCCTGGTGAGGTGGTATTTCAGCAGTCGGATGCAGTCTTCCCGAGCCTGCAAACTCCTGTCTACAGCCTCTACCTTGCTGTCTCCCTGGATATAGGGAATGTGAAGGGATGGGGGTTGGCCATAGACTACCTCATAGGGGGTAATGCCGGTGGAAGAATGCCAATTCGTATTATACCACCATTCTGCTAAGGGTATCCAAAGGACCCATTCAGTGGGCCGTTCACCCGTCATACACCTGAGATAGCCTTCCAAACACCTATTGACCACTTCCGTTTGCTCATCGCTTTGGGGGTGATAGGCAGTGGACATGTGTAGGTCAACCTGTTGGAGAGTAAACAATTCCTTCCAAAATGTACTAAGGAAAATCTTGTCGCGATCACTAACAATTGTCTTGGGAAGGCCATGCAGTCTGAAAACTTGCTCAAAGTATACTTGGGCCACAGAGGCAGCTGTGAAAGGATGGGCTAAGGGAAAGAAGTGAGCATATTTGCTAAGCCGATCCACTACCACCAGAATAGTATCTTTCCCTCTGGACTTAGGAAGTCCCTCAATGAAATCAAGAGAAATGTCCACCCAAACAGCCCCGGGGATAGGCAAAGGTTGTAAGAGCCCAGCAGGAGCACTACGATCAGATTTGTTCCTTTGGCAGACATCACAATTTCTAATGAAATTCCTCACGGTTTTACCCAAACCCTTCCAATAAAAAAGGCTTGCGATTTTCTTCTTGGTAACTGTGATCCCAGAATGTCCCCCTAGAGGAGAGTCGTGAAAGAGTTGAATGATATTGGTTTGTAAGGAGGGATCATTCCCGACCACCAACTTACCCTTCCTGTATAGCAGATTTTGTGCCCACTGGTACTTGGGATTAGACTGCCCAGCAGTAAGGTTCTGAATAATGGATTGTAAGTGATTATCATCTGTCCAAGATCCTTTGATTCTATCCAACAAGTCAGTTTGCAAAGAGCTTATGGTGATGGACAATAACTGAGCACCCGAGACCCTTGATAAACTATCAGCAGCCACATTGTCTTTGCCCTGTTTGTAGCAGATTTCGTAATCAAATCCCATTAACCTGGGTAACCATTTGCTCTGAAATGGAGTGGTGATTTTTTGCTCCATCAGGTATTTGAGGTTGAAATGGTCTGTCTTGATGATAAAGTGCCTGCCCAGGAGATAAGGCCGCCACTTTTCCACAGCAAGCACCACTGCCAGGAGCTCTTTTTCATAAGTGGATAGTGTTTGGTGTTTCAAGGAGAGGGCCTTGCTGAAGTAGGCAATAGGGTGCCCCTCCTGCATCAACACAGCCCCATGCCCGTCCCCGAAGCATCAGTTTCCATAACAAAAAGTTTAGTGAAATCGGGAAGGGCCAGAACAGGAGCAGACATCATAGCTCTTTTTAGGATTTCAAAGGCTTGCTGAGTTTCTGGGCTCCAATGGAAAGCATCCTTCTTTAGGAGTTCAGTCAAGGGTCTACTCATCAATCCATAGTCCTTGATGAACCTTCTATAGTACCCTGTAAGACCCAGAAATCCCCTCAACTGTTTGATGTTAGTGGGAGAGGGCCAATCTCTCATGGCCTCAATTTTTTTTGGATCAGTAGAGACTCCCTCTGCAGTGATCAAGTGCCCAAGGTATTCTATCTCTTGGCTTCCAAATGAACACTTGGACATTTTTGCAAAAAGGGCATGCTGCCTCAAAGTTTCAAGAGCAACCCTAAGGTGCTGTAAATGCTGCTCATATGAGGGGCTGTAGATCAAAATATCATCAAAAAAGACCAAAATGAACTTCCTCAGATATGGTTTGAAGATGTGGTTCATGAGAGATTGGAATGTAGAGGGGGCATTGGTTAGGCTAAACGGCATAACCAAAAATTCATAATGTCCGTCATGGGTCCGGAAGGCTGTCTTTTCCACATCATTGGGATCCATTCTTACTTGCCAATATCTTGATCTTAGGTCAATCTTAGAGAAGTATGCTGCCCCAAACAACTCATCCAACAACTCTTTAATGACTGGGATTGGGAATTTGTCCACGACAGTGTGTTTATTTAACTGTCTATAGTCCACGCATAAACGCCATGTTCCATCCTTTTTTTTAACCAATACAATGGGAGATGAGTAAGGGCTCTGTGAAGGTCTCACCACGCCTGCTTCTAGCATTTCTTGAACGGTTTTTTCAATCACATCCTTCTGAAGTGCCGGATATCTGTATGGTCTTACATTGACTGGGGAGGTCCCTTCCTTGAGAATGATCTTATGATCATGGCTTCTATGTGGGGGTAAGGTCTTTGGTTCTTTGAAGATATCAGCAAACTCCTTAAGAAGAGCAGATAATCTGGCCTCTGATGTCTGAATTTGATCCTTTGTTGCCCCAGATTCAGCTGCTAGGAGTTGAATGGCAAATAGGTGAGCTGACTGTAGTGCCGTTTTCTGAAAGGCCTTCCCATTTAGCCATTCCATCACAGACTTCCTAGTTCCCCTTAATACCATCCTCCTTCCTTTAAAGGAAAATTCCATTTTAAGCTCCTCGAAGTCTCATAGAATGGGACCTAATGTGGCCAGCCATTGTACTCCTAAGATCATTTCACAGCTCCCTAAAGGCACAAGCAGGACATCAGCTGTAAATGATTGCCCCAGTAGAGACCAAGAAAAGTCTTTGCACATTGTACTGCAGGTAAGCTGTTGACCATTAGCTACAGCCACTTGCAAAGGGGGAATTTGTCTAGCCTTACAATGAAGTCTTTTGGCCATTGAGATATCGAGGAAGTTATGAGTGCTTCCCGAATCAATTAATATGTGCAGAGTTGCTCTTCCCGCTCTCCCATTTATCCTCATGGTCTGATATGCATTAGTACCATTAAGGGCATGTAAAGAGATATGAGGCACCCCATCTTCTGTATGTACTTCTCCCTGGGCTGCCGCATTCGGCAGCTCTTCTTCCTCTTCTTCCATCTCCCCTTCTTCTTCCCCGATAATCTCCAATTGGTAAACCTGAGCCCTGCATTTGTGTCCTGGAATATACTTCTCATCGCAAAAGAAACATAGATTCTTAGCCCTTTTTTCTTCAATCTCTTTGGCACTTAAAATCCGACCAGGATTTCTAGGTTTAAAAGATACTGATTGTGCGCTGCTGGCTGGCTGTGAAGGGGGCTGTCTTGAGGAGGTATATTCCTTCTGAACCCTTCTCTGGAAAGTTAGGGGTGTACCCCTATAACTGTTGGTCGAGCTCCTTGTGAATGTGGGGGTTTTGTCTAAGATGGGTTTGCTTTTCTTGGCAATAGAAACAAGGGTAGCTTCTTGTAACTTTGCCAGACAATAGGCATCATGTATGGTTTGTGGTTTGAACATTTGAACAGCATTTTGAATTTCATCACATAACCCACTCATAAAACAACTCACAGCATGTGAAGTAGGTAATTCCACTTGATTGAGCAGGGCATCAAAGGATTCTTGATATTGCTCCACAGTTCCTTGTTGTTTGAGTTTCATCAGTTCTACTAACGGGTCATCAAAAGGTTGTAAACCAAACCTTGCTGTCATGGCTCTTTTATACTCATCCCACCCAGGCCAGATTCCATTCCTTCCTTTCATAAAAGATTGATGCCATATTAGGGCCTTGCCAGTCAATTGTATAGAGGCGACTTTTCCCTTAAGACTATCAGGGGTTCCCTCAACTTCAAAGAATTGCTCACATCTATAAACCCATCCTTGCACATCATCCCCATCAAAACGAGGAAAATCCACCTTAGAAAGTCGAGAAAAACTGAGGTTACCATTATTGAAGTTGCTGCCACCTGACTCTGTTGTTGTTGCGATCTGCAGCACCTGTCTGCTCAGCCCCGTAATTAGCTCATTCAGGTTTGCATTGATCCGATCTTGTTTCTGCTGTTGTTCTTCGAATTGCTTCTTGATTGATTGCTGAAATTCGATCCAAGCATTTTGCATGTTCTGGCATAGTTCCTCGATTCTTCTTTGCTCATTTCCTCTGGTATTATCAGAGATGGCCATGGCTGGGAACCAACAGTGGATCTTGCTCAGAACTCGACCTGCTTTGATACCAATTTGTTAGGGCTTCTCTAGGAAATCCTGAGATTTCGAGGAGAAGGAGACTTGAGAGAATTAGAGAGAGATAGATTGTTATTGATAATGTCTGTGTGTTTGTATACAAGGCAGAGTAAAATATTAATACCCCCCTGTATTTCCCTCTCTTCCCATACAACAGAATAACAGAACTCAGTAACAACCTAACGGCATAACAACTAGGGCCCCACTTGCTTAACAACCTTCTCTCAAACGATCACGTGCCCAGCTCGTGAGGTTGATAGACCTGTATCACCCCACCATCAGTTCTGCCCATGGATGCTTCTTGATAATTGTCTACTGATCCGACTTGCCTCCAATCCACCCGGGTATTTTCTCCATAAACATCCAAAATTTTGTCACCATTGTGCCCACTTTCGTTAAAGATTTTCTTTCGTGGCGTACTCCGTTTGTTGCTTTTCTTGTTACTCGAGAACTAAGTGATTTCTTTGATGGTACGAATGATGTTCAGTCTGCTTTTATTCTTGATTATCATGGAGTTCCAACACTCCAATCCCACATATTCTGTCTGATTACTTGGACCAACTTATCAAGCTTTGGTTGTTTGCAATTATTTCACATGAGCTGTTAACTAAAGTGCATGATTTGGTTTATTCTAAGCAAATTTGGGAGAGGCTAGCCCATAGGTTCAATACCGCTAGTCTAACCCAGGCGATGGATCTCAGGCAAACTTTGTGTAATTTGTCCAAGGATCCCAAAGAAAGTATGGAGGACTATTTACATGGCATTAAGCATATTGCTGACTCGCATCTATCCGAACCCCTGTTCTTGATATTGACTTGCCTCAATTAACTTGAATGTCTTGGATGAGGACTATATTACCGTGGTAGCCACATTGTCCTATGGCACCAATTTGCTTACTTTTGATGATCTTCCTTCTAAGTTGATTCACTGCATGCAGCGCTTGAACTTTCTAGAGTACAAAGATCTTTTTGGTGTTCGACATCAAGCTTTGGCAACCACTCTCATTGGCGGATCTACTCATGGGCATGGTCACCCCCTGTCCCCCAAAAAACAATCTAATTAGTTATTTTAAATGGGAATAGATTGATATATGTAGTCCTCCTAAATTAGGTCCAAAAAATTATAGATACACTTTAAATATATTCAGCTCACATATTGACATTTTTAATTTCTTTAAATATCAAAAGTACAATTATAAAGTTAGAATTTGATAGAAAAGTAAAATAAAATTAAATGCCCCCAAGCCCAAATTTGTCTCTCTCCCTCCCTCTTTTATTTGGAGTTAGACTTTTATTGTTATTATTTATTTTTTTCAGTTGTTTAGTTGCATTGTGTTCTTAATTCAAACTTTTCTTGAACTTGGCCCTAATGATTGATTTGAACTTGATGCTATTCTTTCCCCTTTTGGTGCGATTAATTGGTGCAGATTGCTTATTTGTGATTGTGTTTTATGTTTGACATGTTCATTTTATGTCTCAATCTTTTTTGGTTTTATTGCTTGGTACTGATGATCTGTCCTTTGTAACCAAATCTTTTAATAAATGCTATGTAATCGTAACGTTCTGCAATTTCTGTTCAATTTATGTATCAAACTCAAAATATGAAAAACAACAACGAACAAATGTAGTAGTAAAGGCACCATAGTTTTGGGGGGGTAAAAAGTGAGTTATATTATCATTGCTTGTCAACTTCCGCTAGTGTAGAAATATAAGACGGAACATTTGCAGAAAAAAACTGGAAATGGAACGTTTGCACAAAATAGACTACCATACATAATATTATCGTATAATTTCTTTTTTGTATTGATATTGTATAATAGTGATGACGTTAGTAGAGGAACACTCATATTGTAAATATCTAGATCCGCCATTGCAACCACTGTCACCTTTTTTGATTTAGGCAAGTCTTCACAGTCATCAAATTCTACTTGTGGACTGGGTATAATGGCAGCAATAAGGGGAAAGAGTGGAACAATAATTGCAGGGGTGGAAAGAATCAAGGGGGCGGTAACCGCAATTCCAATTAGAATCAGCATTAGCCTTCAAGTATGTATGCAAGAACTACTTATGTTAATACTGTATTTTCGGGGTCTGCTATTTAATATTCATATCCTTTTCGTACTGTTCTCTCATTGCAGGCACTCGTTTGTCTCCGGGTCTTGGGCACCCTAATGTTATTTGCCACATTTGCTTTACCCCAGGGCATATAGTTGTAGGTTTCTCTCAATGTTATTCTCCCTCTCAATCTCAATCTGTACCCACCTTTTCCACGTTCAATGTTGTCGACGTGAACGAATCAGTTTGGTATCCTGATTCGGCTGTCACTTCTCACATAACTCCTCATGAACATGACTTACTTTCTAAATCTCTTTGCAATGGCACTGATAGAGTTTGGGTTAGGAATGGTTCACTTCTCCCAATAAAACATGTGGGGTCTCTTAAAGTTTCTACAACTAACAAGTCTTTTGTCCTGAAAAATGTTTTACGTGTTTCTTCTTTAAAGCATAATTTACTGTCTGTCAAGCAACTTTGTCAAGAAAACAGTCGTAGTATTTTGTTTGACGACTCTTCTATTTGTGTCAAGGACAAAATCTTGAGCAATGTTTGGCTGCATGCATCATCCACTAGCAATGTCTATCACTTAGCCGAGTCGACCTCTACCACTTCAGCTCTTGTTGCTCTTCTTGACTCGGTTGCTTCCTGACATCGTCGTCTTGGACACTGTGGAGCTTGGATTTTATTTTTTTTTGAAATAGGAAATTAGTTTATTTTCCCAATAAATTTCATGATTTTTGTAACTTATATGGACTTGCAAATCTCATAAATTACTTTTTCAGTTAGTTGAACATCGTCATCAAAAACCTTTGGAATTTATTGATTCAAATTTATAGCAATCCCCTGTTCTTTCTAACTTCGATTATCAGTATTATATTTGCTTTGTGGATGAATTTTCTCATTATACTTGGGTTTATCCATTAAACGAAAAATCTGAGGTTCATTCTACATTATGTGCTTTTCAGAAACTAGTGGAAAACCTTTTTAATACCAAAATTAAATTGTTCCAAAGTGATCATCGGCGTGAATTTGACAATATTTCTCTTGGTGCTCATTTTTTTACAACATGACATCTATTTTTGAAAATCGTGTCTTGACACTCAGGCACAAAATGGGCTCGCTGAGCGTAAGCATCGACATCTTGATGAGATAGCTCATGCTTTTCTCACAGAAGCTTAAATGCTTGCTACTTTCTGGGCTGATGCAATCCAAACTGCTATTTCTACTATAGATCGGCTTCCTATAACTAATCTTCAGGGTTAATGTTCTTTTGAAAAATTGTTTCACGAATCTCCTGATTACAATTTTCTCAAAACATTTGGTGTTACTTGTCATCTAAATTTTTCTCCCACTTCTACCAATAAGTTAGCACCATAATTTGCTTCTTGTCCTTTTTGTTGGTTACCCCCCATTGTAGAGGATACAAGTATTTTGATCCACTCACGGGCCGTGTTTATTTAAGTCAACATGTCATTTTCCATGAACATGGATTTCTTTACTTGGAATTTTTGCATAATCCTCACTCCACAGTATTTCGCTTTTTGTGTCCTTCTTCTGAGTGTCCTGTTGAGCATTCTCAACCCACTCACTAATGCATTGCCTCGGGCTGCGCATTTGACTATCTCTTTTGAGTCCCAGTGTTCAGTTCTCTTCCTTTATTTTGCGCCAAGACCTTACTGAAAGCAGCCTGATACGACCCAACTTAATCTCCTCTACCGGCCCGAACCCATTCTCTAGTCTTGTTGTGTCCTCTCTAGTCTCCTTTCACCATGTCTCGCTTGCTATCCCATTCAGCCCACTACCAGTCAACCCCAAATCTTTCCCTGGTCCAGTCGGGTCAAGCTCATCCCCCACTAGGTCAACTCTTGTGGATCAATCCTCCCCACTCTGTCTATCCCAATCTTAGCCCCAGATGAACACGCCATACACATTTCTAGTCCTTGTCTTCCTAGCCTAGCCGATGACCCTCCTCCCTCTCGGCCGACTACAGTCCACAATTCTTTTTCATCTCAGCCTACTACTACTCCTGCTAATCAGCATCTTATGATAACTCGGGTCAAAAGTGGCATATAGAATCCTAAGACTGTTTTGTTACTTGACACGAGCATTGGTCTTAAACCAATCTCTTTTAAACAAGCTTCAAAAGATTCTACATGGTAAGAGGCTATGACTGAGTAGTATAATGCTTTAATTGATAATGAGACCTGGGAGTTGGTTTTGTTCCAATCGGGATAAAATCTTGTGGGTTGTAAATAGAGTCAAGTTTAATTCTAATGAGTCTGTGGAATGGCACAAGGGACGGTTGTTTAGTTTTGGCAATCACCAAGAAGCCGATATTGACTATCATGAGACATTGAGTCTAGTTGTCGATCCTCCCACCATTTGCCTTGCCTTATCTTTGGCCCTCACCTTTGGTTGGTCTATCTGACAACTGGATATTAAGAATGCCTTTCTTCGTGACATTCTTGTTGAGGAGGTTTACATAAAACAACCTCCTGAGTTTGTTTATTACCACTTTCCCAGTCATGTCTGCAAAGTCAAGAAAGCCATTTATGGACTCAAATAGGCTCCTCCAGCATGGTTCCATAAATTTAGCAGTTTTCTTCTGTATCATGGTTTCATTTGTAGTCAATCTGATATATCCATATTTGTTTATCATCATGGTTCTACCACTATGATTTTACTCCTCTATGTTGATGACGTTATTTTTACTAATAGTTCCTCTTTTGTCCTTCAGAATTGTATTTTAGTTCTTCCCAAACAGTTTGCTATGAAGGACTTAGGTGATCTACATTATTTTTTGCGTGTTCAGGTAGTACGAACATCTCAGGACATATTTTCGACCCAACAAAAACATGTTCATGATCTCATTCGTAAGTTTCACATGCACACTGCAAATCTTGTTCGTACCCCACCTCTTTCAAGAACCTCTTTAGCCCTAATAGATGGAGAGTTATTTGCAAACCTTACTAAGTACATAAGTATGATAGGTGTATTGCAATATTTGACCATGACAAGACCTAATATAGCCTATGTTGCTCCTGTAGTTTTCCAATATATGCATGCTTCCCGTGCTACTCATTAGCACGCTGTTAAACATATTTTCAGGTACTTGTAAGGAACTTTGAGTTTTGGCTTGTAGCTTCGTCCTGCATCTTGTCCATCCATAACCATTGCCTATTTCGATGCTGATTGGACTGGTTGCAAGGATTTTTGCTGCTCTACCACATGTTATGCAGTGTTCTTTAGACCTAATCTTATTTCCTGGCACTCGAAGAAGTAACCTACTATTTCCAAATCTTCTACTGAAACTGAATATTAAGCTGTTACCTACACTGTTGCTGAACTATTTGGATTTGTAAGCTACTTGATGATCTTGGTACCCTACTTCCTTCTCCCACCAAGGTTTATTGTGACAATATTACTGTCTTACATGGCTGTGAATCCGATTCAGTATGGTCATAGCAAACACACAGTGATTGACTATCATTATGTACGTGAGCGTGTTGCTCATGGTGATTGTTTAGTATACTCTTGCTAAGCTTAAGTTAGCTGACATCTTTACAAAAAGGTCATCGTCTCATTTGTTAATTTTTTCAGGAGCAATCTGCTAGTATGTTCCTCCCAACAAATTGAGTGGGCATAATAGTGTACAAAACATAAATATGTAATATACATACATACATACATATATATATATATATATATATATATATATATATATATATATATATATACTATATATATATATATATATATATATATATATATATATATATATATATATATAGGTTTCATATAAGACCATCTATTTAAAAGATATTATAAGTCAAATATATTTAACATGATTTCAATAATTATGAGAATACCTTAGTATCGTCTTTGAAGTGTGCATCCCAATATAAACTTTCAGATAACAGTTTAACTTAGAATTTGCGTTTGAGGAGATGCCCAACTGCCCTTAACTAAAAACTATTGGTTTAGTTGCCTTAAGAACTCAAGATAATATTTAAGTTGACAAATTAATATGCGTGGATATAAGATATGGACAAAAGGCTATTTTACGTTTGCGTTGGAAAGCTAACAATTACCAGATCCATGCTCTTCATAATCTAAGTTATTTTTTTCAAAATTATGAAGCCTTTAAGAATAGGAGACAAAGGGATGTACCTGATACACAATATGAGTGTTTGCACCGAACATTTTATCATAGCCCTTATACTTATTTTCTACTCGAAATAAATGTAAATTAGGATTTTACTTGATTTTTATTTGTCTTGTAGGTTTTATAATAAATGGAAAAATATGCAGGAAGCTAATGATTAAAGTGCCAGGAAAATGAAGCAGTTTGAGTATCTCGGGTTCAGAAGCACCAAAGCCCAAAAGAATAGCAAAAGAAGAATATGGAAATTAAAATCAGATCCAGTGAGCTTAGAAATGTCCCTGTCCAACCCTCATCTGAGCCCAGCTGATCCATTAATCCCCCAATGTGCCGTGCACGTGACGTTTAATTCCCCCTCCCCCTTTTACTTTTTCTCTCCTCTCAGCCCTTTTCTCTCTCCTCTCTCTCAGTTCTCAAACGCAGAGAACCCCGAAAACCCATCCCCCCATTCATTCTCTCTCCTCTCGGCCACAAAACACCCAGAAAACCACCATGATTTTTGGACCTTGAATCTCCACTTTCGCCCTCTTGCTCTCTCCTCCTCGAATCCCTCTCTCTCATCTTCAACCTCCACCGAAACCCACGCACGCCACCATCTTCAACCTCCACCAAAATCAGCGCATCACCACAGCACACCACCATGAAAATCGGTCATGGCATCCGCGAATTGAAGGTCCCAGGTGGAAGAAATTGCAATATAAATAGGGGACCGATTGTAGAGGAATTTCATCTTGGTTTTTTTCATCTTCCAGATTCATCTTAGTGGCAGCGTACAAATTTGATTTTAGGTTGTTGAATTCGATATTATATTGTTGAATTCGTTCTCTGTTTACAATTTGAGCAATTTCTGGGTCCTTCCCATTGTTGGTTCAAGAGCTTGGAAGCCATTGTTGACAACTTTGAATAGTGAATAACAATCCCTTTCTCTCTATTGTATGCTTTTGCTGAGATTTTGGTTATTGGGTTGAATTGATTTACTGTTTTTCGTTCTATTTTCAAGTGTTGGAATGCCCTATTATTTTCCATTTTCATGCTCTGTTTCCATCTTCTTTTCATTCAATAATATTACTTGTCTTGCTTTTGGTTTAATTAAATTCTTTTAGTTTTTTTTTTTTTGGCTATTTTGCTTCGTTCACAGACCCTATCCTTTTTACCTCTTCATTTCTTGCTTTCATCAGTCTTCTGCCCCAAGTTCTGCATTTTTCTTTTTGCATGTCAGTGAGTTTGTCAATTTACATGTAGTGTTGCTTTATGCTTTGTTGTTTCCATCATGTACCGAGTTGCTTTAACTCATCCTATCATATTCTCGCCTTAGTTTGTCTAGTCCTCAACATTTTATTAGCCTATTTCAGTTTCTCACCCATTAGAAACCCTTAATGTCATTATTTTATTGTCTTATTTTTTTTCTTTTCCTAATTTAGCGTAGGTAGTATTAGCTTAATTTTGGGTAAGTATTTTCTTAGGTCTTATTTAGTTGGTTAACCATTAATAGCAGTTTAGCTAATTAAGTGGTTAAATTGTTGCCAATATCTTCGTGGGACGACTCGTATTTGCTGGACTATACTACAAGTTAGACACCGTGCGCTTGGGGCTTACTATTTTACACCAACAAATTTTTGGCGCCGTTGTCGGGGAATGGTATGTATTCAATTTCTCACCTTTCGCTTCAGTATTTTTGTTTACATTTGAATCTTTATTCATTTCATTTTCAGTTGAGTAGTCGTACTTAGACCACTTTGTAGTTGTTTCTTTTATTTCTTGTAAAAAAAAAAAAAAAGACCAAAAATACGATTGTGGGTGTGGGATCTGCATGATTGTTTGGGTTAGGAAACTTAAAAGAAGAAGACTGATTAGGATTGAACCTAAACCTGAACGTGAACTTGAAAGAATGGCTGGACAAGAAAGAAATGAAAAGGCCTTGAATGAGATATTTCACCATCAATGTTCAACCTTACCTTCATGCTTTAATCTACCCGCCTTAGGTACTAATGTGAACCTGAAACTGGAGCCACATTACATTCAAATGCTTCCTAAATTCACTAGACTTGAAGATACTTATTTATTTTTAAGGGAATTTGAAGAAGTATGCAATACGATACATTTTCATAATGTGAATACTGATGTGGTTAAACTGATATTTGTTCCTTTCACTTTAAAAGATAATGCCAAGAGATGGATGTATAGTGTGCCTGCTAACTCTATTTCGAATTGGAATGACTTCGTTAAAGTTTTCTTGCGAAAATATTTTCCTAATGGCAAAACCGTTAAGGAACGAAATAAATCAGTTTATTCAGTTTGATAAGGAACCTTTTTGGAGGTACATGGAAAGATTTAAGAACTTGTTGGCCCAATGTCCCCACCATGGTCTTGAGCAATGGCGTCTGTATCAAATTGTGTATAAGGGTTTGGACCAACAAACTAGAACTATGCTAGAGTCTATTTGTCAAATTGTGTATGAGGGTTTGGACCAACAAACTAGGATTTTTATCCAAGATTCCTACCGCAACTTAGGAATTTTTAGAAGACCTAGCTGAAAAGACAATGCAGTGGGAAACCATTAAAGATGATAGTTTGAGTTCTAGAATCGCTGGTGCCAAGGGGATATGTATTCAGTGTCCCACTTGAGCCACATAGAGTCTAGATTTACAGTTTTAGAGAATCAGTTAAAGGGGTTGACTATTCAACAAGCTCAGATTTTTCAAAGTGCTACCGTTACATGTTCTCACTGTCAATCCCTAGACCATACCTTGAGTGCTTGTCCCTTCTACTCTCACTAGTTATCCATTGGAACTGAGCAAGTGAACATAGCCTACCAAAGGCTAAGAAATGACCCTTTCACATCAACTTACAATCCAGGGTGGCGGAATCACCCGAACTTTTCTTGGAGTCAAGGTTAGAACTTAGGAAGGCCTAGCACACAAATCGGAATATTCCCTGGAAACTCTTCTATCCAACCCTACCAAGTACATAGGCTACCTCCTCCCCCTGTTACCCACACACAATCTCCTCCTGGCTGTAATGAGATTGATAAAAAATTTAACAATCTAGAGAGATCACATAATAGCTTAGAGAAGGTAATGAGCACAATGGCAGAATGGTTGTCTCAACTGATCACAGTCAATAGGACAAAAGGAACATTTCCTAGTCAAACAGAGGCTAACCCAAATGTAGGTCCATCTTCGATGCGCCCATTAGTCCAAGATAATGTGAAAAGGGTTCATGCAGCAACTTCACTTAGGTTAGGTCGTTTAATTGATCATAACTTAGAAGACCTTGTGGATGTCCCTGTTCAGTTTTCTCCATCTCTATCTCCACTATTTCCTTCTGAGAATGATTATGCTTCTAGGGATGCTACTGATGACACCCCAATCGACCCTTTCCCTTCCCGACCTATTGAGTTAATTGACTCCGAGGAAGATGAATCCAAGAAGGGAGATGATACATCTCAACCTTCGACTATTGAGCGGGTTTATAAACCTACTGCACCCTTTCCAAGTAGGTTAAGGAATAAGAAGGACCAGGCCCATGTTGATAAGATTAGAGAGACCTTTTCTCAAGTTAAAATCAATATAGCCCTTCTAGATGCTATCCAACAGATGCCTCCCTATGCCAAGTTCTTGAAAAGTTGTGCACTACTAAGAGGATGATCAATGTCCCAAAAAAGGCTTTCTTAGCCTCAAATGTGAGCTCAGCTATCTCACACCAAATTCTAGCCATATACAAACACCTCGGTTTCCCTACCGTTTCTATAGTCATAGGGGACCAAACCATCCATATAGCATTGCTGGATTTAGGGGCCAGTGTTAATTTGCTTCCATACTCAGTGTATGAGAGACTGAGATTGGGAGAGTTAAAAAATCCACCAGAAAAATCCTCCAGTTAGCATACCACTCCACTAAAGCTCCTAAGGGAATAGTCGATGATGTTTTGATTAAAGTGGGTGAGTTCACATATCCGTGGATTTTGTTGTTCTGAAAACTGAGTTTGTTGCTAACTCTAAAACCCAAATACCTATCATTCTTGGTCGACCTTTTCTAGCTACTTCAAAGGCTTTGATCAATGGTAGGAATGGTATGCTGAAGTTGTCTTTTAGAAACAGAACTGTGGAGCTAAATATTTTTAATCTGGAAAGACAACCTGCTATTTTTGATGAGTGTGACGATGTTAATTGGCTTGATGCGTATACTTGTGATGACTCATGTGCTGACGGTTTGATTGATAATGACATATGTGATGAGATTGATTCCCTCTCCCCTGATTCTTCTGATTCCCCTTCTTTTGCACATACTCCCGATCTCGCATTAGAGTTAAAGTCTTTGCCTGATTCCCTTAAGTATGTCTTTTAGGTTCTAATGAGACTTTTCCTGTGATTATTACATCTGACCTAACTGAGGACCAAGAGGGTAAATTGTTAAAAATACTTAGGGAAAACAAAGAGGCCATATAGTGGACTTTAAGTGACATAAAAGGTATTAGCCCCTTCATTGTGCAATACAGAATTCATCTTGAGGAGAATGCTAAACCTTATAGAAATCACCAAAGATGTCTGAACCATACCCTGCAAGAAGTCGTCCAAAAAAAGGTCATTAAGTGGTTAGATCATGGGATAATTTATCCCATTTCTGATAGTGAGTGGGTCAGCCCAGTTCAAATTGTTCCTAAGAAGACCGGTATTATCGTGATTAGGAATGACAAGAACGCATTAGTCCCCACTAGAGTCCAGTCTGGGTAGCGTGTGTGTGTTGACTATAGAAAACTGCATGCAGCCACTAGGAAAGACCACTTTCCTTTGCCTTTCATAGACCAAATGTTTGACACATTAGTTGGGCATAGTTACTACTGCTTTTTAGATGGGTATTCTAGCTATACCCAAGTCTTCATAGCACCTGAGGTCCAAGACAAGACCACATTTACATGCCTCTGTGGTACTTTTGCCTTTAGGAGAATGTCATTTGGTCTTTATAATGCTCCTGCCACTTTTCAGTGTTGGATGATTTCTATATTTTATGATATAATTAAGCAATGCATTGAGGTGTTTATGGATAATTTTTCTGTGTTTGGTTTCTCGTTTGATGACTGTTTGGCTAATCTGACAAGAGTTTCGTAAAGATGCAGGGAAAAGAATTTGACTCTAAACTGAAAAAAATGTCATTTTATAGTAAAGAAAAGAATTATTTTAGGGCATGTAATTTCACATGATGGGATTGAGGTTGATAAAGTAAAGATTGACTTGATCACTAATCTTTTCCCTCCCACTTGTGTGAAAGATATTGGGTCATTTTTAGGCATGCAAGATTTTATAGATGGTTTATCCAGGGTTTCAGTAAAATTGCTAAGCCCTTGACCAATCTTTTAGCCAAATATGAGCTTTTTCACTTCTCTAAGGAGTATTTAAAGGCATTTAATAGGCTAAAAGAAACTTTGACTTCTACCTCTATCCTACACCTTCCTATTTGGGGAGAGCCTTTTGAACTGATGTGTGATACTTCTAACTATACTATAGGGGTTGTCTTAGGATAATGTGTAGATAGGAAACCTCATATCACATAGTATACGAGTCATACTTTGAATGAGGCACAGTTGAATTACACAGTAACTAAAAAAGAGTTTTTGGCAGTTGTGTTTGGTTTTGAAAAATTTTGACCCTACTTTGTTGGCTCATATGTGATTGTACATACTGATCATGTTGCTCTAAAGCATCTATTATCCCAGAAGGATGCAAAACCTAGATTGCTTAGGTGGATTCTACTCTTGCAGGAATTCGATTGTGAGATTCGAGATAGAAAAGGTTCTGAGAACTTGGTTGCTGACTATTTGTCTCGGATCATTTTGCAAAAAGAGAGCAAGTCTACCATATCTGAGTGTTTCCCTAATGAGCAGCTACTCATGGTTCAATCTGAACTATGGTATGTTGATATTGTCAACTACTTAGTGACCCGTGAGATATCTCTAGGTTGGAATAAGCATGATAAGGACAGATTCTTTTCTCTGGTGAAATTTTTCTATTGGGATGACCCCTACTTGTTTAAATATTGCTCTGATTAGATTTTTAGAAGGTGTATCTCTGATGATGAGATTAGAAGTGTTCTTTCTTTTTGTCATGACCAATCATGTGGGGGACATTTTAATGCAAAGAAAACAGCTGTCAAAATCCTTCAGTGTGATTTGTATTGGCCTACCTTGTTCAAATATGCCCACTTATACTGTAAAAGCTGCCCTAGGTGTCAACAGTTTGGGAAAGTCAGTAGGAGAGATATGATGCCTCTTAATCTTGTTGAGATCTTTGTTGTTTGGGGAATTGATTTTATGGGACCATTTCCTTATTCTTTTTGAAATGAGTATATTCTCCTTGCCGCAGACTATGTGTCTAAGTGAGTTGAGGCTGTGCCAACCAGGACAACTGAGGTTAGAGTCATTGTCAAGTTCCTTAAGGAAAATATTTTTTTCCACGTATGGCATGCCAAGGGCCATTATTAGTGACCCGGGTACTTATTTCGACAATCATTCTTTTGATTCATTATTGAAAAAGTACTCAATCATTCATCGTTTAGCCACTGCCAATCATCCTCAGACTAGCGGCCAAGCAGAGGTTTCTAATAGGCAGATTAAGCAGATTTTAGAAAAGATTGTGAATAGGAACCATAAAGATTGGGCAGATAAGCTCATTGATGCTCTTTGGGCTTGTAGGACAGCTTTTAAGGCCCCTTTAGATATGTTACCTTTTAGGGTCGTCTTTCGTAGGCCTTGTCATCTTCCTGTAGAACTTGAGCATCGGGCTATGTGGGTTATAAAGACTTTAAACATTGACCTAGAGGCAGCTGGGGTAGAAAAGAAGTTACAGTTGAGTGAGTTGAAAGAAATCAGAGCTGAGGCCTATGAAAACTCTATGATGCATAAGGAGAGAGCAAAATTATTCCATAACAGGCACATTCACAGGAAAGAAGTCTTCCCAGGTCAGAAGGTGTTACTTTACGACTCCAGACTTTACCTTTTTCCAGGTAAGTTAAGGTCTCGTTGGACATGTCCTTTCATTGTTTCTCATGTTTTTCCACATGGTGCTATAGAGATACTGGACCCCATGAGAGGCACGCACTTTAAAGTGAATGGACAAAGGTTGAAACCATTTTTGGAGCTACCTGTAGAGGAGAGAGAAGTAGAGTGTCTAATATTCTACGAACCTGAGTACAGAGACTGATAATATAGAGATTAGCTTGGATGCGTCCAGCGTTCAACCTGGTACTATTGTTCCTTTGTATAAATCTTTTTTTACATATTTTCCTTTTAATTTCTTTTCTTTGATTATTTTATTTTATTTATTTCTGTGCTTCATTCTAATACTTTGGCATACAATCGAGACATTGCATTGTTTAAGTGTAGGGGTGAGGGTTGTATTTCAAAAAAAAAAAAAGATTTTCTTTCCTTTCCATTTTCTTTTATTTCTTTTGTTTCGTTTTGTTTTGGGGAGTGTATACTATTTTGACGAGCTTGATCCTTTGTGACCATGGTATTATGTTGTATATAGGTAAGATGTATATGGTGAAAATGTAATCCGAAGGCTAACACTCTATACCCCACTTCTAACCTCATTATTCCATTATAGTTATGAATCCAATCCTTACTTTCAAAAGCACTATTACCCTAGGGTCGTAGGCTTCTATAGTTGACTCTCCCACTTATCTGTGTACAGTCATTTTTGGCGTTTTGCTTTCAATTGGCATTCAAGTTGGAAAAAAAAAACCAAAAAAAAAGAAGAAAAAAGAGTAATAATGTTGAGAATGACAAGTATCCCTTTGAGGCATGTACTACTGGGTGTCACCCTTTGAGGCAATATTGCTAACTTACTTCCCATATCAGTGAGTCAATAAGTTAGTTAAGTGGGATTGAGTCAAACTATAGTTAGCCTAACTCTCAAGGTGATGGTACACTCACACACCATGCACTAGGGTGGATACATTGTTATGTTGGTTTGTGGGGTGAAAAATTGGAGTTAAATGTCATCCATATCGACTTAAAGCTTTGAAGTATACACTTTGTTTATATACAGGCTAATATCTTGACTATAGGGGTGATATCTTGTTGAAATTTTATATTATTTTCCCTTACATATTTGGGTAAAATTTTATTTTTTTCTCTTTTCTTTCTTTTTTCTTTTCTTTCGATTCTGTTCTTTTTCCTAGAGGTTTAAAGGACTTGTTAAATACGCTAAATGCAACCATAATTCCTACGAAAGTGAGTTAGGATTTTATTTTCAATTTTTTCTTTCTCCCCATTTTTTTAGGATTTTTTTTTTGTTTTACTCAGGGACGAGCAAAATTCAAGTGTGGAGGTAATTGTTTACACCAAAAATATGACATTTTATCATACCCCTTATACTTATTTTATGCTCGAAATAAACGTAAGTTAGGATTTTACTTGATTTTTATTTGTCTTGTAGGTTTTATAGTAAATGGGAGAATGTGCGGGAAGTTGATAATTAAAGTGCCAGGAAAATGAAGTGGTTCGAGTATCTCGGGTTCAGAAGCACAAAAGCCCAAAAGAAAAGCAAAAGAAAAAGAATTTACAAATTAAAATCAAATCCAGTGGGCACAGAAATGTCCCGACCCAACCCTCACCTGAGCCCAGCTGATCCATTAATCCTCGTATGTGGCCTGCACGTGACGTTTAATTCCCCCCTCCCCCTTTTACTTTTTCTCTCCTCTCAGCCCTTTTCTCTCTCCTCTCTCTCGGTTCTCAAACCCAGAGAACCCCAAAACCCCCCCCCCCCCCCAATTCATTCTCTCTCCTCTCGGCCACAAAACACCCAGAAAACTACCATGATTTTCGGACCTTGAATCTCCACTTTCGCCCTTTTGCTCTCTCCACGCCAAATCTCTCTCTCTTTCATCTTCAATCTCCACTGAAACCCACGCACGCCACCATCTTCGACCACCATCTTCAACCTACCTTGAAATCGACGCATCGCCACAGCACACCACCATAAAAATCGGCTATCGCATCCACGAATTGAAGGTCTCAGGTGGAAGAAATTGCAGTATAAATAGGGGAGAGATTGTAGAGGAATTTCATCTTGTTTTTTTTCATCTTCCAGATTCATCTTAGTGGGAGCATACAAATTTGATTTAGATTGTTGAATTCGATATTAGGTTGTTGAATTCATTCTCTGTTTACAATTTGAGCAATTTTTGGGTCCTTCCCATTGTTGGTTCAAGGGCTTGGAAGCCATTGTTGATAACTTTGAACAGTGAATAACAATCCCTTTCTCTCTATTGTATGCTTTTGCTGAGATTTTGGTTATTTGGTTGAATTTATTTACTATTTTTCGTTCTATTTTTAGGTGTTGGAATGCCTTGTTCTTTTCCATTTTCATGCTCTGTTTCTATCTTCTTTTCATTCAATAATATTACTTGTCTTGCTTTTGGTTTAATTAAATTCTTTTAGTTTTTTTTTTGGGCTGCTTTGCTTCGTTCACGGACCCTTTCCTTTTCACCTCTTCATTTCTTGCTTTCATCAGACTTCCTGCCCCAAGTTTTGCATTTTTCTTTTTGCATGTCATTGAATTTGTCAATTTACATGCAGTGTTGCTCTATGCTTTGTTGTTTCCATCAGGTACCAAGTTGCTTTAACTCATGCTACCATATTCTAGCCTTAGTTTGTCTAGTTCTCAATATTTTATTAGCTTATTTCAGTTTCTCACCCATTAGAAACCCTTCACGTCATTATTTTATTTCTTGTTTTTTTAATTTTCCTAATTTAGCATAGGTAGTATTAGCTTAATTCTAGGTAAGTATTTTCTTAGGTCTTATTTAGTTGGTTAACCGTTAATAGAAGTTTAGCTAATTAAGTGGTTAAATTGTTACTACTATCTTCATGGGACGACCCGTATTCACTGGACTACACTACAAGTTAGACACTGTGTGCTTACGGCTTACTATTTTACACCAACAATGAGTTTAGTAGAAACAACCACACGGTTGACAACTACAATTTTGTCTCATTCTGTAGCATAAGTCTTGGAAAAGGGAGACCTACTTTTCTGTAATAGCTACTTTAGCGCAAAAAATTTCGACAGCTTTACCCATCTGTACAGACACGGAAAGGGGTCTAGGTCAACATCCGATGTCACACACACACGCATACACACATACACACATATATATACATATATATGCATCAAACCCCCTAAATTTTTGACACATGTTATTCCACAAAATTTTTAAAATAATTAATAGTTTTTGCTGTTTATTTTTTACAAAAAATTAATCAATTGCATATGGAGATTTTGTTTCAAAAAAAAAATTTCAAAATTTACTTACAATTTGGAAATCTTCTTTCCAAGGAGGGGGAAAAAAAAAGGATGCAATGGTCAATTGTGATAATGCATTATATTATAAATTATACAATGTATTATAAAGTAATTGCAGCCATTGCATATAATCTATTGTGCATATTTGGCTTCCAATGTTTACCAAAATATAGTAAAATCAACTTTATAATCAATAACATTTCAATTATGCATTGAGTTGTAAGCAAAATCTTTGCTAAAATTTGGAAAAAATTGATTAGTTTGCGGGAAACAAATGAAACTTTAATCATAACGATATTAGCACACATGATTGCCGCTCAGCACAAGTTCATCATCCATGTGAGCTTCGAATTATGATAAGATTACTATTAAAAGATATCAAATTAATTTCAATTTTCAGGACACAATACAGTCTAGGTCATTGTTAACAATTGACGATGGTAAAATTATCATTCCTTTAATACATATTCTTATTATAATAATTGAAACCTTACCACATGGCTTTAATACATTGTGTAAGTCATGCCTAGTAGGTATGTTTTAGGTTAATGTTAACCTAATGTATTTATAAAGGAAGTTATATAACTGACCACGTTTTTAACATGAACTTGGTTGAATCAATGTAATTAAGTTAAATTCACTGTATAAGTACTGGATTCAAGTTAAGTACACTAATTTACTTAATCAACAGACGTGACCTTAAATTTTGATTTATTGTTATTCTCATATCAATTGTTCTACACCCCCTGCCGGCTCAAAGGAACAGAAAAAGAAAATAAAATAGGAAAAGAAAGTTCTCAACCTCAAATTGACATTTTTTATGTGGGAGTAATATATTATGGAAGGGGAGAGGTCAAGATGGACTGAGAAAGGGGGGTTAATTTGTATAGTCGTTGATGAAGAGTCATTCATCTTCATCCTCTTTGTAATCATCATCAGAAAACTCTCTCTATAATCATCATTTGCTTGCAGGCACAAACATTCCATCGTCATAGAGATCGAATTTCCAGTAACTCGACTATCTCTAATCATTTACATTTAACTATTGTTTTCTGAATAATATGAGCATTTAAGGTTGGATGGGTGGATTATCTATTTATAACTGATATAGGTTGAATGAAACTGGTCATTGTTTCTAACTTTGCAACTGACGATTATCTTCAGTGGTGATTGGGGTTTACACGCGTAGTTACTAGATATCTATCCTAAACAGGCTAATGGATATGAGATGTAACTAATTACCTAATTAAATAGCATAATGACGAGAGGGAAAGTTTGTCAACACTCTTTTGTTTTTACACTTATAATATAAAGATAGGATGCCACTTTGTTAACTGCCTAATTGCAGTTGCAACAATCCTTTTCTTTGATTTATCTGAATGTTTGCATTAACTATTCCCCCCCCCCCCCAAAAAACCCCTTTATTAAAGCAAGGTTTGAACAAGTCTAGCCCAACTCGTTCTAAAGGATGCTTCAAATGTTCCGCCCGATAGTTCAATGAATCAAAATAAGCTATGACTAGTTTATTTCAGGGTTCGTTCTTTTCAACTTATTATAAAAACATATTATATTAACATTGAAAACTAATTGGCACTAATTAGTATTGATTAGTATTTAATCATAATTTCAAGTTATAATTTTACCATAACAACACTTATCAATGTTGATCAATACTGATAATTTCTTTATCGTAACTAGGAAAGAACACGCCCAAAGCCATATCTAGTTGACTCTAACTAGCCTAACAGATTGCGATTAATAATATGAATTCGGGTCCAATTTAATTAATTGGAGGATGAAAAAAATTATAGAAGATATTACGGATGATACCCCGTTTATTCTTGATGAGTTTGATTGAGCTAGAGTCAGCGAGAGGATGAGGATCAATAAGGTCAACACATAATGTATTCTCATTATTTTGTGATCAACCTTTTACAATGAATCTAGGTTCTATATTTATACTAGGTAGAAAAAGAGAGAGAAGGGAGGAATAGAAGAGTGCAAAGAAGGAGCTAAGAAAACTGACTGACTCAACAGCCTAACAAACATGGTGCTAAGCAACCTCTCTATCTAACTTGCTTTTTCATTCTCATATTTTACACTGCTCCTCAAGTTGGAAGTGTGAAAGATATCTTGAAGACCCAACTTGGATAGAATCAAGTTATGTTGACGAATGGAAACAACTGTGGTGAATATATCAGTTAGTTGGGCTTTTGTATGAACATAAGTTGGCTTGATAATGCATGCTTTCATGTCATCTCTGACATAATGGCAATCAACCTCAATATGCTTTGTCCTATAATGGAAAATAGGTTGGCTGCAATGTACAAGGCAGCCTGATTATCACACTTCAGTGTAGCAGGAGATAAACCAGTCAGAGTTAAATCTGTCAGCAAAGTAACCAGCCAAGTGACTTCTATAACACCTGGGATTTTATCCCATTCAATAAGCCGAGTCATATCGTTATAAATTGAACTAATATTGACGAAGCCTGCCCGAGTGCTGATTTTATTGAAAAGAATATTAGTATTCTCCTTATTATTAGTTTTATTGGTATTAAGGATTATTATCAGGCACTACATTGAGCAGATTCCCGAATACGACTAGAATGTCGAACTTTGGGAATCATCCTGCAATTTATTGAATCGAACCTTAATATAATCGAAAGGTGACTAATTGACCGATGATTATATTAATGGTTACAGTGGGTTGGTATTATTATCAGTGGACAAACCAAAAGAAAAAGAAAAAGAAAAAAAAATTTAAAGGGGCCGAAGCCCCTTCTCTTCGGGCAGAGAAGGATCGCAAGAGGGGGGGTTCTCGACCCCCTGCCCTGTGCCACGCATACACACGCCAAGAGAGGGTGAGGGAGGCACCGGTGGCGTCGCCGGCGACCGGCCAATGCACGCCCGGCCGTCCCCACCCCGGTCGACGCCCAAGGCCGGGCCAGAGAGAGGCGCAGGGTCGGCAAGAGAGGGAGAGAATGACCGACAGGAGGAGGTCGCGTGCGTCTCCTCGACGGCTCTTCCCGGGGTTGCCGGCGGCGAGCAGAGACGGCAAGAGGAGCAGAGAGATACCAGGGCAGCAAAGGAGAACCGAACCTACACCGAGCCAACCCGAATCAAACCCTAAAACGGGTCCTTTAGCTTGGATTCAAGGTGGGCTTCCTCTTCCTCCTATTTATTGTTAATTTTGATGAAAGTTATAGTTTGTTCAGATTGAATTGAAACTGATTATTTATGACGTGAGGAAACTGTAGCGTAAACTGAACGATGCTTAGTATATAGATATTGACTATATAGAACAAGTTTATCGATTATATATAGTTTATCGATTATGTGAAATGTATTCGATTATATATATAGTTAATCGAATTATAATCGGTTATATGAGGGTTATTCGATTTTATAACGATTTATCGATTTATATGAAGTTTAGCGATTCATCAATGCATAGGAAGTTTATCGATTCATCGATTTATGAAGTTTAGCGATTCATCGATGCATAGGAAGTTTATCGATTCATCGATTTATGAAGTTTAGCGATTCATTGATTATATAAAGTTTAGTGATTTGTGATTTATATGAAGTTAGTGATTAGATATAGTCTATCAATCATATGAAGTTTAGCAATTATATATACAGCTTATCGATTATATAAAAATTACCCATCATAGCAAGTTTAATGACTATATATCGTTATCGCATATAGAAAGTTTATCGAGTATATAAAGCTTATCGACTTATATGTGGTTTAATGACTTTCTGAAGTTTATTGATTTATACGTAGTTTATTTATTATATATAGTTTGTCGATTATAATAAGTTATCGACTATGTAAAGTTTATTGATTATATATATAGTTCATTGATTACAGGTACTCATCGTTTATAATGCTTGCATAGACATGATATAGTTATGAATGCTTATTTACCTGACTTCTAAGCATTCCTAAATGTTTTATTGGTCGCATGTTTTCATTGACAAGTCATCAGAAATGAAATAACCCTAAACATCGGATTGATGAGATTGAGTAATGAGCATAGGTAACATTGCATCAATTGGATTCTTAGCGTAACCAGCCCAGTATTTCCTTTTAAAGTCTACATAGCACTTCAACTTCAATGTTTCAAAGTTCAGTATTCGTTGCTCTGACAGTGGGCAGAGACTTCAGAGTTCAGTGTTTCATAGTTCTGCCAAGAGGCAGAAGATTCAAATGTTCAAAGTTCATAGTTCTGCCAACAGGCAGAAGATCCAAAATTTAATGTTCATAGCTCTGCCAATGGGCAGAAGTTCCAAAGTTCAAAGTTCATAGTTCTGCCAGTGCACGGATGATTCAAAGTTCAATGTTTCATACGTATAGTCTTATCAAATGTTTCATAGTTCATCAATTGTGTTACAGTTCTATAGTTCTACCAGCTGGTAGAGAATTTAAAGTTTATATATCCTACAGTTTCGCCAACAAGCATGTAGAGATCTTACTAATCACATGACATAATATCTGTTTCGCCGTATGATTATTGTTCCATGTTGTCACAAGGAAATTTACTCCTATTTATGACCTGCCGCTGTATGTGGTAGTGGTATCATGGGTGTGGTGATTTCATCGCATTGAGCGTGACGATGGTTTCAATATCATTACTAAACTCATATAGCTTATTGTTTGACAGCATCTTTAATGAAGTTTAATGATTATGTACGACACCAATCATATGTACGAAAATAAGCCTTAGTAATGTACGGAACAATGTATATAAAGTTTTAGTGATTCTCGTAATAGATCTCCCAAAAAGTGGTATTTACGGGTTAAACCCCTCTATTTTCATTGCGTTTATGCGTTATATAAATGTCTCATGGTAAGTTTATTAAGTATAGCTACTTTCAAGTTTAAGCGGGTGGTGCAAAGGCCATTTCTCTTGCATCGTGATTGGAACACTGTACGATCGGTGAGTTCTTCAAAAGGAAGGAATTACGAATAGTAGTTGTAAGTTATTATTGCATTTAAAGTATTGTTTAGGAAAAGGGGTTAACCACTGAGCGATAATTGCTCATTCCCATTTATTATTATTACCTTCCCAGGTTTCCGAAACAACAAGTAAAAGTCGATCCACGTAAGCAGAGATGGAGTCCCTGGTGTCCTAAGAGTAAAGCTATGAGCTTGTATGTGAGCGATGAAGCTGTATTATGGTGTAACAATTCATTCTTGTGTAATTCAAGTTTTGTGTGCATGTTTTGTGTATCATTTAGAGTCGCTTTGTATGGCCGTGTGAGCCACCTTCTAAACTATCTAGGGTTGTACTTTTCGTTGTTCATTTGTTTAAGTATTGAACTGCGCTGGTTGTGATGCTCCGGGTGGGTGGCCCGTAGAGCTGTGAACTCCGGCGGGTAGCCGTTGAGTTAGTTAGCCTTTACTGTTATGGTTTTTAAGTGCAGGAAATTCATTGTAAGGTTTTAAGTCTGGAAAATGGTTAATTTTTAGGGAAAACTCTGTCCGTTTCATTCCAAGATTTAAAGAAAAACGCTAACACTCCTAGCCATAGGGTTGGGGGCGTTACAACTTCACAGGTGGTAGTTGACATGGCTCTATATTCCGCCTCTGTTGTGGACCTAGATACCCCAGTTTGTTTCTTTGATCTATAGTAAATAGGTGAATCACCTAATAGAACGTAATACCCTATTGTAGATTTTCTGGAATCCACATAAGTGCCCCAATCACTGTCATAGTAGGCTGTGAGATGAGGTGCTAAGATATGAGATAAAAGGATGCCTTGGCCAGGAGATTTCTTGAGATATCTAGTGACTCTAGGAGCTGCATTCATGTGATCAACTATGGGAGATGACATGAATTGACTAAGGACCTGTACCGTGAAGTAGATGTTAGGTCTTGTAATAGTTAAGTAAATCAGCTTGCCAATCAAGCTTTTGTATTGATTAGGTTGTTCCATAGGAATGCTTTCTCTAATAAACTTGGCATTAGGATCTATGGGTAGATATAAGGGTTTGAACTTTAATCATGTCTCTTTTAAAAGATCTAAGATATACCTTCTTTGTGAAAGAAAAATGCCCTTGCTAGACCTTGCTACTTCCAACCCCAAGCAGTATCTAAGCTCCCTTAAATCTTTCATTTGAAACCAATTATTCAAGTGAGCTTTGAGCTGATTTATGAGTGGTAGGCTATCTCCAATGAGTAGCATGTCATTTACATAAATCAATACTACTATGTAACCTTGTTTAGCTTGTCTAGTGAATAGACTATAAAATGCTTTTGATTGCTAGCTAGAACACTGGATGACAACTTTCTAAACCACTGCCTGGGTACCTGCTTCAGCCCATATAACGACTTCTTAAGCTTACAGACTATAGCGGCAGAAAGCTGAGTGGCATTTGCTGAGATAGTAGTGCACATAATAGGGTCCCCTTATCCCCTATATCCTTTACATTGCCTCATGTAAACCTCCTCTTCAAGGTCACTATGAAGAAAAGCATTAGTGGCATCCAGTTGACTTGTAACCCAATTCTTCATGGCTCAACAGCAAGGACCATTCTCACTATGGTCATTTTTGCAACAGATGCAAAGGCTTCTTCATAGCCTATGCCCTTTTGCTGCCTAAATCCTTGAATGACTAACGTTGCTTTATGTATGTCAAAAGTTCCATCTGATCTATACTTGGTTTTATACAACCATTTGCAACCAATTGCTCTCTTGTCTGGGGGTAACTTTGTCAATTCATAAGTGCCATTTCTTTCTAAAGCTTGCAATTCAACATTCATAGAATCACACCAAAATTGATCATGCTATTTGGAACAGAGTTTTCAGCCAAGCAATGATCATGCTATTGCAAGTGTCCCACATTTTAGCTTTGATAAGATCATCTTCTGGTCTTGGAACAGTTTCTTGAACAAACCCTAGCTTCCTTTTGGTAGTAAGCTCTATCTCCACATTCGTCCTCCATATTGATAGTTGTTAGCACCTTGAATTGACTAAGGGTCTGCAATGTGAAGTAGATGTTAGGTCTTCTAATAGTCAAGTAAATCAGCTTGCCAATCAATCTTCTGTATTGATTAGATTGTTTTATACGAATGCCTTCTCTGATAAACTTGGCATTGGGATCCATAGGTAGATACAGGGGTTTGGACTTTAGTCCTGTCTCTTTCAAAAGATCTAAGATATACCTTTTTTTGTAAAAGAAAAATGCCCTTGCTAGACCTTGCTACTTCCAACCCCAAGAAGTATCTAAGCTCTCATAAATCTTTCGTTTGAAACCAATGATTCAAGTGAGCTTTGAGCTTATTTATGAGTGATAGCCTAGCTCCAGTGAGTAGCATGTCATTTACATAAATAATGACTGCTATGTAACCTTGTTTAGTTTGTCTAGTGAATAGACTGTGATCTGCTTTTGATTACTTATATCCAAAAGCTAGAACGCTGGATGACAACTTTGCAAACCACTGCCTAGGTGACTACGTCAGCCCATATAACGACTTCTTAAGCTTACAGACCATAGCGGCAGAAAGCTGAGTGGCATTTGTTGAGACAATAGTGCACATAATAGTGTCCCCCCGTCCCCTATATCCTTTACACTACCTCATGTAAACCTCCTCTTCAAGGTCACTATGAAGAAAAGCATTAGTGACATCCATTTGACATGTAACCCAATTCTTCATGGCTACAACAGCAAGGACCATTCTCACTATGGTCATTTTTGCAACAGATGCAAAGGTTTCTTTATAGCCTATGCCCTTTTGCTGTCTAAATCCTTGAATGACCAACCTTGCTTTATGTATGTCAATAGTTCCATCTGATCTATACTTGGTTTTATACAACTATTTGCAACCAATTGCTCTCTTGCCTAGGGGTGACTTTGTTAATTCCCAAGTGTCATTTCTTTCTAAAGCTTGCAATTCAACATTCATAGAATCACACAAAATTGATCATGCTATTTGGAATAGAGTTTTGCAGCCAAGCAATGATCATGCTATTGCGAGTGTCCCACATTTCAGTTTTGACAAGATCATCTTGTGGTCTTGGAATAGTTTCTTGAACAAATCCTAGCTTCCTTTTGGTAGCAAGTCTGATCTCCATATTCCTCCATAATCGATAGTTGTTTGAACCTTGAAGCTTTTCTTGAATGAACAAAGATCCTGGTCCTTTGTAAAGATATAAGAATAAGGGATTCTGTAAATCACTCATTCCAATAATGTTTCTATTTCTCTTAGCTGAGGTTCTCAAGGATCAACAAAAAATCAATAGCAAATTTTTGATCAGAAATTCTTGAATCCTTCAATTTTGTTGATGGCTAGATCAATTTGGGGAATCAAACCAAACGATCTGTAAAACGAAGAAAAATTCTCTTCTCTCACAGTTTGTAAGCTCGATCTCTGCTGAATCAAATCAGAAGAAAGACGATAGAAGAATGAATTGAAGAATTCAAATCAGATAATCTGTCTGGTACCATGATGAGTGTGATCGAGCTAGAATCAGCGAGAGGATGAGGATCAATATGATCAACACATCCCGTATTCTTATTATTCTGTGATCAACCTTTTACAATGAACCTGAGTTCTATATTTATACTAGGTAGAAAGAGAGAGAGAAGGTGGGAATAGAAGAGTGCAGACAAGGAGCTAAGAAAACATATTGACTCAACGATTCAACGGCCTACCAAACTTGTCCACCTCAGCACCCTGCTAACCAACCTCTCTAGCTAACTTGTTTTTTCATTCTCATATTCTACATTTCTAGAACGAATAAATTGAAAAGCAATAAACTTAGTTAAAATTGAGTCAACAAAGTAAAAACTATGTCTGAAATTCAAACTCAAAAAAAAATTTGAGAACTATGTTAAAAGTTAAATAAATCTAAGTAGTTGTGTCAAACAAAGTTTTAGCAACACTACTTACAGCCTTCTATCATCAATAATTATTAATCCTGTTTTCGACCACTAGAACTTGTTGTAGTGAGCTGTTCACATAACATAAATTATCCATGCAATCATGGTAAATTATCATAAAACCCACTTAAAACAATTAGGGATAGATTAGAAAATCAAAATAAGTCAATATCTATACTTCTGTGGCAATCTAAGTATATTCTGTATAATTTTTCAAAGGGTACTTAGGGAATTGTAGGAAACTGTAGTGACAGCCGTGCTATGTGTCTATCAAATGGTAACATTGCACTCATACAGGCATATTCATTTCATAAGTAAACTATTCTTTCCCAAACTAATCCTCTGATAAATAAATGGCTAAGATAATAACTTTATTTAGGGCCATAAAATATTTCCAATAAAATATTGCCGAACACAATGTAAAATTTTTTATAAAAAAAATCTTTTATGCTAAGATATGCTTAGCTAAGAAAAGCCCACCATATCATACATGAGGAATAGAATAGTCACCACAAGTGGGGGCATACCTAATTTCGCCACTTTCTTCCCCCACCTTGTAAATTCTCTCTCACTCCATTTCTCTCTCTAAGTCTATTCTATTTCTCTAAAAGACTCGTTTGGATTCCTTACAAAAGTTCTGATCACAAAAACCTTGTTTACTTGACCTCTGCACCTCCAAATGATGGCTTCTCATCATCAAAACTCAGAAAATAAGCATTTTTGAGACACTTTCACTGCTCAAGTTTGAAAAGAGGTTTAGTACTGCTCTTTTTCCTCGCTCATGTTTCAAGAAAATCTCGGAATCAATATCTTTAACAGTAAGATCGAGTTAAACTGTTTATATCTTAATCTCCTTAGACTAGTATATGTTTCTGTTTTCCCCCCTTTGCTTATGTATGTACTTTTCTTGTGTTTTTTCAGTTGCCGAAGAAATTGCATAAACATGGCACCAAGGAGAAGAGAGAAACCCACCAATACACCACCCAAACAAGCAACAATCGAAACAAGAAGAATCACGAGGAGTATCTACAAGAAGCAACAGATGATAGCAAGCCAGCAGGAAAAGCCTTCAAAAATCATTGAATCTTCGATATTAGTTGAGGATGAAAATGAGGATTCTTCAACAAAAAATGAGGGTTTTGATGGAGGATGTTCAACTCCAAAGTCAGAGAAATACAAAGTACCAGAGATAACGACATGCCCACCAGCACCAAAGAAGCCAAGAAGAACAGTAGCAGTTTCAGTTTCATCATCAAAAAACTGCCTAGCTCCAAGGAGAAGACCAATTGCATTTTTCACTCATCCTGATTTAGATAAGTTCCTCACGTTTGCTGCCTCAGATCACATCAAGGTTTGATAATTAATCAGACCGATGATGAACTGTTTTTTTTGTTCCTTCTCTTTTCACAAACCCTTTTTGGATAAAGGGGGTTTTTCCCTTTTTTTAGGGAAAAAACTCTATGTTTGGGGGTTTAATTAGCTCACTGATCAACGAGAATTGAGGAAGGGGTCGTTTATTATATACCCATGGAATTTAATTAGGTGAATTAGCTAGATTAATGTTTGTAATTAAGTTGACTGGTTTCTTTTTTCTTTTTTTTTTTGGGGGGGGGAGTTGTGATGTACTGATGTTTGTTTAGATTATTCGGATTTCTAGTGATACAGTCAGATCAGAGAAAGCAGAAGTCTCAAAGATTAATCAAATAAAGCTTTGATATTATCCATGAACAAGATCTACTCCTCTATATGTCATGCATATGTCACTATAATTAAGATTAGGATGAATTGAGTAAACATGCATACAAGCTTCAATTTAGCAGTTTTAAGTGATCCCACGCGGGATTTGTGTTGGCCCTTTTTGCTTTGGAAACTTCTGATGATATGATTCAGGCCTGAAATAAAAAGATTGTTATTTGCTAACCTACCAAATCCCCCACCTTTTTCTATCTTTGGCTGGACTTTCGTTATCTTTTCTTTTAAAGTGCAATAATGGTGCATTTTCCTAGTATCAAGATAAGGGTTTTTTACGGTGCCAATATTCCACCTTTGGAGCTATTGGATGAAAATAATCAGATCTATAACTTTGGTTCTCGTCATTCCTATCTTTGGATGTATTTTTTTAATATATCAATTTCTAATTAACAACACTTTGACTTGCAAGCTTGAGAGGTGATAGCTTATTTATCATATGAATTGTATCGTTTGGTGTTCTTCCAGGGGGGCTAGCTCCCTCTAATGCCCCCCCCCCCCCCCCCAAAAAAAAATTGTGCCGTTTGGATCACTTTTCCAACACTGTTAGTCATATGTGATGAATGAACTACTATGTACTCAAATTGCCTCGTTAAAGTATTGTTAACTTAAAATTGGTATAATAAAAATAAGTACTTTCAAAGCTTGAAATGTTCGGATCTAAATTTAAAATTCAGATTATTCTCATTGGACAACTCCAACAATGAAATTATTAACGTCCAAAGCCATAAAAAAATTTTAAAAAAAAAATTGGTGCACTTTGTGATTGCCCTACCTAAATAAGGATGTCTATGGTGCATTTCCCATATGTCATTTACCTCTCTTCATTACCCAAGACAAAATATATTGTTTTCATTTTTTGGCTTATATATATATATTATATTAATTCTAAAAATTTTATGATAGGCGACACATACACTGTTTGCTTTTTTTCTCCCCTTTGGAGTGGTTAGAGTTGGCGAGGGGTATTATGGAATCATGCATTTCATGTCATGTAAGCTTTAGTCAGAACATGGTACATGAGAGGCACATGTTGGTCTTCATGATGATCTGTACTAGACAAGAAAATAAGATTTAATTCATGTGATGTATCTATGAACCAAGGATATAATATTAATAGCATAATCAAACATGTCCCAAAGTCATTAATTCATTAATTTAAACTGTTAATGCAGTTTTTGTTTGTGAGGTGTTACCAAAATTTCTGTAGTTGAAAGACTTTAAGATTACTGACATGTTCTATTTTGCGATAAGATATAACTGTAAACTGTAAGAAAATGTAATGAGTTGTAAGAAACTGTAATGAACTGTAAGGAGTTGGAAGAAAATGTAAGGAGCTGTAAGAAGATATAAGGAGTTATAAAAAGATGTAAGAAGCTGCAAGGATAAACGTAAGGAGTTGTTGAATTATTGAAGAGTTGTATAGTATAATTTGTGATAATTATGATATATTTGTCATATTTACGACAGGGCCTGTTCTATTTCGCGTTTTAGATAGATAGATAGATGTAAGGAGATGTAAGGCGCTGTAAGAAGATGTAAGGAGCTATAAGGAGCTGTAAGAAGATGTAATGAGCTATAAGGAGATATACGAAGCTGTACGGAGCTGTAAGGATGGAGGTAATGAATTGTTGAATTGTTGAAGAGTTGTATAGTATAATTTGTTTTACAATTAACATTTTGGATGAAAAATAATAATATTAAAATAATATACTTATTAAAAATAAACAATTAATTATGTTAATTGTACAACAACAAAATATATTAATCCTCATAAATTTGGTGAATAAAATTTCGTTCAAAATTTTTTATATGAACATTAGTTTGATCGAATAAGCAAAGTATAACAAAAAAATAAACTTTTTTGACAAAATTGAATACAACTCTTCAAATAAATTCCCATTTTAAGTAAATAATTTTAAATATAAATAAATGTATGGTCATCTATAATAATATATATTTCATGTCGAAACTCAAATATCATTTACGTCGTTATATTATGTTTTTATGTTTATGTAAAATGTTGTGTTCATAAGATATTTATAAATTTTGTATATTGGTAGTATCATTAAAAAAAATATACATATTTCTGTAATTAAAATAAATGAATGTTATAGAAAATCTATGAAGATGTAAGGAGATGTATGAAGATGCAAGGAGATGTAAGGAGATGTAAGAATATGTAAGGAGATGTAAGAAGATGTAAGGAGCTGTAAAGAGATGTAAGAAGCTATAAGGAGATGTAAGCTCTTAGCTAAATCCTAAAAAACACAAAATAGAATAGAGCCTAAAACTTGATACCATCAGTAACAAAATATTTCTTAATATAATTGAAACGGGATATGTTTGTTTTACAAAGAACTTTTTGGATGAGAAACAATAATATTAAAATAATAAACTTATTGAAAATAAACCATTAACTAAGCTAGTTAACAACAAAATATAGTAAACCCCATAAATTTCGTCAACAAAATTTCGTACACTTGAGGTGATTTTTTATATTTACATTAGTTTGATCCAATAAGCAAAGTACAACAAAAAAAATAGATTTATATAAATGCGGTTCCTGAAGAAATTGAGGATCGCTGTGGTTATTATTAGCTATTATTGCATCCTGAAGAAATTTATATAAAAAAAACATATTCCTTGATGATTCTCATTTGTCATATACAACTCTAATTATTTCACATAATTATTTAGGAAAAAACTATCTGGTTGAGTCAGCATATCTAAATACTCTTAGATATTTAACTTCGTATATAGGAAAGGAAACTCGTCATCATATCCCACAGTTTAGAAAATGTGGCCCACCTAAGGGAGTGAAGGAAGGGCTCAACCATCGGCACTCATCTTTACGAATGACAGTGGAGAGAACTTTTGGAGTCTTGAAGGGAAGATGGAAAATATTGGCCAACAGAATGCCGTAACTGAGACAGGAGCAGCAACTTCAGATAATTATTTCTTGTTGTACTCTGCACAGTTTTATTATTCTGCATCACAAGCATATATCAATCTCAGCAAGGGAACCAAATTTGGAACGGCCATCCAATATTCAATTGTATAATGATAGCAACAGAATTGTCATGGATAAACTTAGGGATGAAATAGCTGTAATACTTTCATCGCATACAGTTTGATAGTTTTCACATATTTTTCAGACTTAAACATGAACAAAAGTTTTGTATTATCATTTTAAAACTATGGTCACTTATTTCATCCATAATAACATATATTATTCATGTCGAAACTCAAATATAATTTACGCTACTATATTATGTTTTTATGTTTATGTAAATGTTGTGTTCATAAGATATTTACAAATTTTATATATAGGTAACACAATTAAAAAAATATACATATTTCTGTAATTAAAATAAATGAATGTTATAGAAAATCTATATGGGATGTAAGAAGATGTAAGAAGATGTATGGAGATGTAAGAAAATGTAAGAAGACGTAAGAATTATGTTAAGAATGTAAGGAGCTGTAAGGAGATGTAAGTAACTGTAAGAAGATGTAAGTTCTTACCTAAATCCTCAAAAATACAAAATAGAACAGGGCGTAAGTATGGTCAATTCTAGTATTGTTTCAAGGATGGCCTCCATCAATATTCTTTTTAAAAAAAAGCACAACACTAATATTGATTTTATGATTGAGTGTTAGTTAGTTTAATTGATAAAATTTACGTGAGTGGTCTAAATTTGAATCCCGCCTATGGCCTGCATAGGCCTTTATGCCTCATCTACACTAGGGGAAAAAAAAAATCTCAAATGTGCCATTTAATTAGACGTCATGTAATGATAGTATATTGTAATTAACTTTATAATATAATTGTTCTCAAATAGTTTGTTATTAAATTTATCCTAATATAATAACAAAAGTTTTGTCTTAAATCCTCGATTTTATATGATAGGTATCTGATCAAAATTCTCTTACGAATGAAAATGGTAATGGAAACACAATAATGAGGTTCATTATTTTCATTATAGGATCATCGCGTCAGACTAAAACGACCTTTTCTTGTTTTTGGAAATGGGTAAGTACAAACACATACTAGACAGCCCTTCTTTCAATGGATCTACCTAAGTAGTCATCAAGGATAATACATGGAGCTTAGGGAAAGGGGAGGTATAGAAAGTCAAAGTATATTTAGATAACAGTCCCAATTTAGTCATCCAATCAACTGCCATATTGCCTTCTCGATAGACATGATGAATGACGGCAATGGTGCAAAGTGGCAACATAGCTCGAATATCATGTATCAACATCTGGATTCGCCATGGGATACAGATATCACCCTTGACTGCCTGGATAATGATCCGATTGTCTCCCTCAATATGGAGGTGCTTGTAACCAGCATCTAGGGCTGTGTAGCTTCAGATAACATAATGGGTGCAGCAAACATAAATCTGGTCCCAACTTTGATGAGGCGGCCCTAGCTGTCTCGTAGTAAATACCCCGCTGCCGCTCCGGCGGAAGACAAACTACCATCGAAGTTGAGCCTAATTACGCCTTCTGGAGGAGGGGTCCACCCCTTGCTGCTGGGGATTGTAATAGAAGAACATAGGTTTGAGGAATAATACAACCTATTAATTAATAGGAGATTATCCTTGGATAAAAGGTTTCACTTTACAAGTTTATCAAATATAAGTAAAAAGTAGTTGCTCAAATAATAGTCCAAATTTTTTTAAAAAATAAATTTTTAACTTCACAAAAACAATTTGCAAAATTATTTAATTTAGAAGCTAACAATTAACTTAAGATAGTGTTGGTTGGAAGGAAAATTATAAAGGCCCTGTTTGACAATTAGCTGTTAACTGTTAGCTGTTAGCTGATTGCATTAGCTGTTAGCTGTTAGCTAATTGTATTAGCTGTTTGGCTTAACTGATTGCATTAGTTGTTTGTGAAAAAAGTGTTTGGTGAAGTTAGCTGTTTCTAACAAAGTTATTTGATAAAATTCCACTTATACCCATTACTCAATTTCATTATTTTTCTAACTAAACAATTTTTCATTGGCTAGTTATTTTTCTTTTCGATATGAATTATGAATTAAGACTTATGTGATATATAAAATTACATTTATACTTTTTTCAAATTTTAGTACTTATTATCAAAATATATTTTTAATGTTAAATGGTTTCTTTTTTAATAGTAATTGAAATTATGTGATATAAAAAATATTTATATATCATGTAAGACTAACTAACATAAATTATTTGTTAAATTAAGAAAGTATTAAAATTAAAAGCATTATCTTCAACATCATAGCCATCCACAACTCTTGTCCCAAAAAAGAAAAAAATAAATTAAAAAATTTAAAGTATAAGCATCCAACATTCGGGAATATCATTTGTGAATAACATGTAATATAAATTGGTTCAAATTATAAGATTAGTATGGTCATTATAATAGTAAACATCAAAAAGTTCTTTGAAAAAGCTGTCCCAAAGAGCTTTTTGTAAAAGAGTTTTTTAGGTATAAAAAGCTAATCTAAAAAGTTAATCAATCAAACACCCCAAAGAACTTTTTGACCAGAGTCAAACAGCTAATACCCTCCAAAAAACTCTTTTTGCACCCAAAAAGCTCTTTGCCAAACATGGCCAAAATGTTTTTCCAAGGAAAATTAACTTTCATGTCGCATTTTCTGTTGTTTGGTATAAGATAAATCATTTTCTATGAAAAGAGAAAAACGTCAATTGAATTTGTAAATAGCGAAAAGTATTGATCAAATGGTTGTAGTTGAGATAAATTTGACCAAATGAAGGAATTTTGGACTTAAAATTCATATTCGAATTTTTTTTCAATGCTTCCTCTCGGATAATCAACTTCCTATTTTCTCATAAAAGAAATCATTTTTCTCAAGTAGGGAAAAAATTATTTTCCTTGAAAAATAGTTTTCCATCTTTTATTGTGCCAAACAGCTTAAAATTGAAAAACCATCTTTCAGGAAAATCATTTTCCCCCAACCAAACATTACCTAAGTGTCAATCAAAAATTTTACCTTCAAACACTTTTATGACTTATGTCACCAAGTAAACATCTATACTATGTATATACATACTAGTTTTGAAGCCCGTCTTATGGTCTTTAATAATTGTTTATTTAAAAAACTTTATGATGCTCTTTTTTAGAAATCACGTAAGTTATATATATATATATATATATATATATATATATATATATATTATATATATATATATATATATATATATATATATATAATATATATATATATATATATATATATAGTTATATATAGTTATATATGATATTATGTTAAACTTGGTGAATTTAAAAAAAAAAATATTGTTCTAGTTTATATCAAACTTTTGCAGATGTATTTTAAATAAAAATATTATTAAAGTATATTGCTATAAATAACATATAAAAAAACCAAACATTACAAAAATGCATTCATTTGTTATATACTATATTATGTAGGAGTTCATGTTCTTGTACATAAACAGTATCCAGATCAAGTTTTAAAAATAATAAATAATTTTGTAATTCTATTAAGCTTTTCATTCTTCTAAAATGCATATTGTAATTTCTAATGAATATATCCATAAACAATTAATAATATATTTTAGCCATTAAAATGATTATGGCTATAATGACAACACTCATCCAAATTACCAAGAGTAAATAACGCCATTGTAAAATTGGGAATAAAAGATTGAGAATCGAAAAAAATAAAAACAAAAAGTTGAAAAAAAAAAAAAAAGGAATACAACATGAGCATACAGCACAAGTTGGCACATGCAAGGGAAAATGAGCAGGTGCAAACTGAAAATCTAGTAGGAACAGGTGGTTTGGGATAAGGACAAAGTCACATGCCAAACAGGCAAGAGGTTAGGTTGGTGGAGAATTCTTGCAGCGCTCGCCCCAGTTTTCCTCAACTGCCTTTTTTATTTGAGAAGAATGTGGTGTGTATATATATATATATATATATATATATATATATAAACAAACAAACTCCCTAAATTTTTGGCACTTGATATTACCACAATATTTCTAAAATAGTTTATAGTTTTTGCATTTGTTTTAAAAAAAAAGGAGTTACGCAATTATGAACTAAATATTTTCAACCCCTTCATCTTTGGCACTAAAAAAAAAAAAAGATTTCCGTTTTCTTTCCCAAGAAAAGATGTTATACGGTTAATCACCATTCTAAGGATTTTCTTCCCAAAATAAAAACAAGGCAATGCTCAATAATGATGAAGCATTATATTATATTATTTATGCTACTTCCAATATTCCAAAAAACAATGTATTACATTATAATAAAATTAAAGCACTGACTACAACTAATTTATTGTGCATATTTGATTTCTAATTTTCACCAAAAGTTGGGAAATCATATGGAATATTATGAAGAAACACAGTCACATACACATATTCTAATGTTCTATATTTATTTAGCATAAAACACAATTATTATCACCAAGAGATAATAAAAGATGTTTGATTTTCATTATTTTTTTTTTCCTATCTATTTGAACATAAAAATAAATATAGAATATAGAACATTAGAAATCTTAAAAACTACACAATCTTACCTCAATTCGAGATCCTACACATACAAGAAAATACCATCAAAAGTTTTTACCAAAAAGTACCAATTTGCTTTTGATGTCTAAAGTGCAATTGTCCCTACAGGTATTAACACTCAACGGTGATAAATTATGCTATTTTTAACATATATTATTATTGTGATATATAAAAACTTATCATACTTTTCAAATTTTCAACATATGAGAGTCTAAGTGAGTATTAATAATTTTTTGTAATAAAATCATCTTTACTTTAACACATTTTTATTGTGATATTTTATCATCAAACTACAAATAGTTACGAGAATTCAAAAACTTATAAAATTTTTCACACACCAATCTTTTTTTTTTTGTGAAAGAACACACACCAATCCTTTCCACTAATTTATTACTTAAATAAATTGGTCAATAATGAAAATAAATTACACAACCATAAGTACAATGCCATTTTGGTGAAATATATAGTACATAAAATAATATTTTAGGATAAAAAGTAAGGCATATTTCGCAGGGGTGAGGAGTGAGGACTGAGTAGCAGCCATCAATCAGAAGGGAATCGGACGAAAGGAGGGCAGAGTAACTCGTGCGGGTGGTGATGATTGTCCTGGTCAGTCCAGTCAGTTCTCCTACGTCATAGAGAATCTCGAGAAATACCAACCCTATGACCTTTCTTCAAATGATAATTATTACGAGTACTACTTTCTGCGCTTTTTCACTGTCCCTGTATGTGAGGGTTTGCCTACCCTATTCCCAGTTGCAGCTTTAGGTTTATTTAACTGCCAGTAATTCTGACTTTCTTTGCTTGTCACATTCGTTCATATACAGCAGAGACTTGAATGGTTATTGTTCGTGTTACGTTACGTCTTAGCATCAGCATTTCGTCTTTCGCTGTAGGAAGTTATACTGAAGTGCTAAGTGCTGCTTCAATCTGGAAAACTAAAAAAATCAGAAAATTTCTTGAATTTATTGTCAAATAGAAATAATATTTGTCATTTGCCACTATATACATCTCGATCAAGGCTTTATGTCAATAGACCTCTTAAAAAAACCCAAAAAAAAAAAAAATAAGGGGCAAATATGATTTTGCGTGGATTCATTGAGGTTTTATCAAATAATTTCTAGGTTATAGAACTTCTAAAAATAATTTATGTATCCGTAAAGATTTTGAAAAATACTTTTGAGGACCTGAAATGATTACAATGCCCCCTTTTTTACAGGTTCCAAAAATGTATTTTTCAAAACCTCAATAGACCTAGAAATTATTTTCAAATGTTATGGGATTTAACCTTATTTCACTAAACCTCAATGTGCCCATAGGTAAATTTTTCCTATTTAGATGGATCAAATCTAGTTCAAAAGATGCATTTCTAATAACTCATAAGTCGATCAGAAGTGATGGATCAAACCATTTTGAGCAAAAATTATATACTACTAACAAATGAGTTGCAAATTAAGGTTTTTTTTTTAAAAAAAGAACAATGCAAAATGAGAACTAAATTAAAAATCCAAATGAATAATGAAGAGATTACATGGGATCGAAGGGGAATAAGATTTTTTTACCCACAAAAAATCTCTTGCCTAATTTAATTTCTCCATTTAGAAATTGTTAGCACGCAGCTTCATGGAATAGGGCAGGGATGAGTGATTAGAGAGTGGTAGTAAAAAAAATGCATCTGGATTGATGACTTTTTGGCTCCCAAAGAAAAGGCAGAGTTTACGAGTTCATTTTCTCAACCCCAATGATGTTACGTTAATGCGTATGTAATCTCACCAAATTCAAAGAAAATGCTTCAGCATTGGGTTTATTAAATGTTTTGGCATAAGAGCAAATTCAACGGAGTCACCGTGAGGCAAACATGAGGAGAGAGAAGAGAAGTGGGAGAGGGAAGTAGTTACAGTGGATAGCTCACAACTCATGTCTCGGGAGTCGGCTTGCTGCCATGAGGAGGCTCGCGGGCCTAATTTTTTTCTTTTTAATTGTTTTGGCATTTTTTTAAATATTTTAAATTGATTTTAGATTATTTTTTAATTTTAAAAATAAAGTTGTGTGTTGTAGAATGAATCCATGGGTATTATTTTATTTGATAAGGCAAAATGATGAGTCTTTCATTGGAGAGAGTAAGGATTGTAAGGTAAAAAATTGGAGAGAAGGTTAATGTGGTAGTGATAGCCCTACCGGTGAGTCAAAAAATTAGCTCACCACTAAATTTGCTCTAACCACACTCATCAAACTCCTTCCAGAATTCGATATTGCCATTGGCTTTTTAGATAAAAATTAAATTAGCTACTACTAGAGCAGCATATCACATCGTGTTGACTGGGACAAAAAAAAAAAGGGAATTGTTATCCAATAGGCTAACGAGAGCAGTTAAGGTATATTTATTACATTTAATTAAGTTATTTTATCAAGGAAAAATGAAAGTTAATTAAGACAAATTTGAAAGTTGATATATATTATTTTAAGAGCAATGGATAAGGAGTAATAATTTCAGTCTTGTATTAGCAACTAAATTATATTTATAATGGAAAGATAATAATCTTAACTGTGACAAATATCATTAATGTTCTCCTTTGATTGTACCAAGAATGTCCCTGTATACTCTCTCATGCCTAATTTTCTCGTATTACATGCATTTCCAATATTGCTAACCTCTGTTTTTGAGGGGGCGTGGGGGAGGGGGAGTGTTCAGATTTTGTAGTTCATCATCTACCTTCGTCTCCATTGATGATACTAGTTTATGCCCATGCGTTTGCACTGGGCATTTAAATAGTAAAAATTTAACATAAATATATATTAATATTATAAACAAAGTGGATAATGTTGAACAAAAATAAAAATAAAAATAAAAATATTCTATAAATAATACTGTAAGCATGTCAATCGATATATGGAAAAACAACTAAGAATTTTTTGATTGGATAGAAAAACTAAGAAGTTGAATTTATATAATATATAATCTTAGCATATTTTCTTTTTTTCTTCTAAAAAATTAGTGCCTTCTTTGAATGAAAGGTTGAGATTTCATTTTGAAAGAGATCAATGAACCACATATATCAATGCCTCATATTTTAGAATTGAAAAATGGAAGACTTTTGAGCACATTTTATTTTATTGCGTATAAAACCCATGCATTTGCAATGGTATCTAAATAGTAAAAATTTAATATAAATATGTATTAATATTATAAACAAAGTGTATACTGCTGATTAAAATTTAAAATAAAAATAAAATTTTCTACAAATAATAATCTAAGTATGTTATTTGATATTGGAAAGAAAAATGAGATTCTTTTTTGGTTGGATAAGAAAACTAAGAAGCTGAATTTATATAATATATAATCTTAGTGTAAGCATAATAAGTTTTTTAACTAATCAATTAATTAAACTTCTCAATTTTGTAGTATTGACTTCTGTAGTTTTTCGAGGGGGGAGCTGCTGGTAAATTCATGTGCACACACTGAGGGTTAATGCGTTTTATTTACATGTCACCATCTTGATTTGTTGGGCCTTGCAAAATAAAAGTCAAGCATTAATTATTATAGCGCCCAAATATATTTAAAATTTTTCGATTCAATGTTAGCATCGTAGAGAATATATATATATATATATATATATATATATATATATTACTATATATATCTATATTATATATATATATAGATGTGTATGATGTATAATGTTGTATGTATGTATGTAGATGTCTGTATGTATGTATGTGTGTGTATGGTGCGTGTTATATATACTAGTATATACTATAATATATATATATTATCCTATATATATACACGCCCACACACCACCACATAATAGATATATCATAGATGCGTGTGGTGTGTGTGTGTGTGTGGTGTGTGTGTGTATATATATATATAATATATATATATACTAATATTATGTATATACGTACATACATATATTCATACATATACATATACATATACATATATATATATATATGTATGTATGTATGTATGTATGTATCCATATAACACTGCAAATGTTAGATATCAAATATAATACATATAGGTGCATATGAACAAAATTAAGTCAAGAAACCCAAAATACCATTAGAAAAAAAGTTATAGCTAATAGACAGAAGAAAAATATATACAAAATATAAATAATTTACCACAATTGTATTAATTAAACTAAAGAGAAAAACTATCAACAACTAAAAGTTTAGAGTTGCATGAGATTAAAAATAGCATAGATTAGAGGAGGGAATGATGGACAACCACATATATTATTAGTTTTTATAATACGAAGATAAAGATATAAAGTTTAGTGTAATTAATTGAATTTTCTAATATTTTCTTCAAATTAATGGGTTGTTTTTAATTTTCATTGGGTATAGTCATTAATTAATATGATGAAAATCTAACAAAAAGAATTAGATAATTTTGTCAAACATTAAAAAAATAATTTTATGAGAGAGAGATAGAGAGAGGGGGAGAGAGAGAGGGGGATCACGTGTAAAAAAATAACTTTAGATAAATACTAAAAACTAATTGGCTAGTTTTCACATTAGGGAGAGAGAAAATAGGTAGTTTTCATATTAAACTCCTAAATTCACTCTCATGAGTATTGAGGGAGGGAAGCATTCTAAAACCCTTACACATTTTAGCATTTGTATTATAAAGATTAGCGGAGGTTTTTTTGCTGTTGTGGCTGAAGATTAGCGGTCCTTTTATTTGTCTGCTGTATTGGCGAAGGTCGTTAGTTGATGTTTAGAAGTGCTTTGTTTTGCCTATGATATTTGTACTATTCGAGTTTTTCCCAATTAATGATCGGAAAAAAAAAAAATCTTCATTGCTCATATTCAAATTCTTTTCAATTTCAAGCAGTATAATTTTATTCTCGATTCAATGTTGATCATCATTAACTATCCTTGCATTGATCACAATATGTTTATGGCTTTGCCGCCAAATCAAATGAAAAAACACTAAAAAAAAATTGAGACAAAATAGAGGAATTGGTTAACCCCAACTAAAAAATGGAGATGAATGAGTCGAAAGGACATACTATCGCCAAAGAAATGTTACATGGGTGAGATAGAAATCAATTGTGGGCCCGAGGACCACCCATTTTTCGCAGGAAGATAAATATGAAACAGTCAGAAGAAGTGTAGAGAATGAAAATACAAGTAAATTTGGCAGTTAATAAAACTCTTATCTTAAGGGTATTTTTGAAATCTATACTATAATATAAAAGCAATGTTGTGATGACATGGCTTTTTCGAATTTCCTCATAAATTTGAGATTTTGAACCATTAGATTATTTGATTATATAATCACAACCGTCAAATTTTCAATAAAATAATTACCATCATAATTAAAAATATATAATATCTTTTTTTTTGGGCAATAGAATCTCTTAACTAGCTAAAAACAAAATATATTTTGATATCCTTTCCTAAATCAATAAAAATAATTATCATCATAATATCATTAGATTATTCGATTATATAATCACAACCATCAGACTTTCAATAAAAATAATTACCATCATAATTAAAAGTATATTATTTCTTGACTTTTTTTTTGTAGTGGAATCTATTAACTACCTAAAAACAAAATATGCTTTAATAACTTTTTCTAAATCACTGAAAATATATATGTGCTAAAGTTTATGAATGGTATTAATATTTTAGTGATCTAAGGAGGGAATAAAGTATTAAAGTTTCACTTTTCTTATTTTAATGGTAAACCCGAAATTAGCCACTTTATATATTATTATTAGATTAAATAGAAGATATGTAAATTAATAGAAGAGCTCGACCTAGACGAAAGATTTTTCTTTTCAAACGTTCTTAATGCAGGATAAGATGTTTTTCGTATATTTCTTGGTCAGGAATTAAAGTTCTGAAAATTATTTTTTTTTTATGAGCAAAAATTCGCACAATGACAATTAATTAATGGTCGAAAATGTTCCTTTTAAGAGGTTGATGAAGTTTTTTATTTTTTTTAATTTGTAACAAGTATTTCTATACCCATATAATAAGTGAAAAAATTTATAAGTTTTTAATTGTAATAATTATTTATAAAATATTACAATATTTCAAATAGCAACCATGTCATATACAATATTTTGACTTTTTTAAATAAAATAATGAATAAGAAGAAGCAATTATTGATAGGTGCAAATTATGAGAAACTATCAACTAAAATTTCTAATATATAGAAATATACTACAATAAGCTTAGCAAATATTTTTGATAGCAGTCATAATATCTTAATTTCTCTATAATAATTAAAAATTATGATAGTCTAAAAAATTATCTGACTTAGTCATTGTTAAGTACTATTGATTATACATTTTCAGTTGTATATTTATGTTGGTGTATAGTTGATCGTTGTAACAAGTACGGGTGTCGATCCTCAGGGACGTGTTACGAAATTAGATCGCTGTAAAACTCAATATGATATGATTGAATTAAATTGTCAAGGTTTAGTTAATTAGTAACCGATTATTTCAAGATGCTACACTGGAAGATCAATATAAGGAAGAAGCTCACCCTATCCATCACCATTAACTTTAATTATGGGCAAATTATACAAAGCAAAATCAAACTTGGATAACCAAAATACAAACAGAGAACTTAACAAACAGGAGAGAAATTAAGCTCAACCTCTTCACCTCCAATTCCCTTCAGCTCTGGCCGGGAATGAAAATATGGATCTACACGCATATATGAACCGAATAAAGAATCCAATTATCCAAAGAATAATCAGTACCGAAAACTCGAATATAGGCTAGACTAAAGCTATGCCAATGCATGAAGAATACAAACTTGAACTTGCAACTATCGCTTGACTTTAAATCTTAACAAATCAAAATCAGTTTTAGGAAAATTTTGAATCTTGAACCAAATTTTAGAGTTTAAATCTACAACTGAAAATAAAAATGATGGTGATGAAGCACCAGCACGCCAAGAAGGTGGAGTCGGGCTTTTCTGCGTAGCAAAGCAAAGAAAGAAAAAGGGAGGGAGAGTTGGATATCACGTCCAAGCACATGTAAATCAAGTGAAAGAAAGAAAGAAAAAGAACTGGTCTTGGATGGGCTGGGTTAGGGGCACAATAGGCCAGTTTGGAAGGAAAATCTAGGTCCCTCACAGAAGATGGAAAACGGGTGCGTGCGGGCTCAGGAAAAGAAAAGAAGATAACTGGCCCTTATGGGAGAGAAGAGACAGAGAGAAAGGAAGCTGGGGCTTCAGGTTGGCTTGGCGTTGGACACGCAAATGGGCCTCGCGGACTAGGCTACGGGAAAATAAGGCGGATAGGCATAGTGTGAAGAGAGAGAAAAAGAGCTGAGAATGGAAGAGGGAGAGGTAATCAGGCCACAGTTATTGGGCCGGTTCTTCTTCTTCTTCTTCTTTTCTCCACTTGACCCAATATTAATCAGTTGAGCACTATTTATTTTTTCTAAGTTTTTTTCAATTCCTACAAAATAAATAAAATAATATTAAAATTCTAATTTAATCATTTATTTTGGAACAAATAATAGATAATGAAAGGTATAAATTAACTCAATTTCTGGTTGAACAGTTTACATTATTATGTACTATATTTCTTTATATGAATTATAGGCAAATCTGTATAACTTTATTGCGAGATCATACAGATTACAGAAGATTTATTGTTCTTCACAAGGATGCTCGGGCTATTTTAAATACAACAACACAATTGGATTCATATGTAACACATGTATTATATTGTTCATCATGTTTTGGACACTTTAGTTTTTGATTACTAACTATCTCATTATAATATTCTCTACAATCATATGGTCATCTATCAGTATATGCGATTATAAATGATTGTATAGATAAACCATGAGTGTTTATTATAAAGTTTCAACGATACCATGAAGTGGAATTGTCTATCACTCTTATTGCGCCAGTTAGTTGGAAGGAGGAGGTGTATTACTTACGAAACACTGATGTTAGGTACATCGATCAGGTACACAAGATATAACTGTAATCTTCATTATATCATTGCTAATCAAATTATTACTAAGAACTTAATTTTTAATGTAGGTACAAGTAGGGGTGTTCATTAAACGGTCCGGGATCGGACCGACTCGAAGACCGGTGCAGATCGGACCGGACCGAGGTGTTTCGGTCCGGTCCTCGGTCCTGTCTATTTCTGTTTTCGGTCTTCGATCTGGTCCGGTCCCAGACCGGCTAGACCGGTCAATGGACCGGACCGAACTGATTGGAGTTATTGTTTCTTTCCCCCCTTTTCCCCCGGTTAACCCGGTCCCTTTCTTCTT
>JAKOGI010001611.1:155891-165891 GCA_029747015.1 Carnegiea gigantea
CCAACCGGATAACATACCATATGCGGGGAAATCATTAATTGTCCACATCAACGCGGCATGCAATCTAAAAGTTTTCCCGCATGAAACATCAAATGTATCAACCCCAACATCCCACAGCATTTTCAACTCATCAATTAAGGGTTGCAAGTACACATCAATCCTATTCTTCGGATTTGTTGGGCCCGGAATAAGACAACTTAAAAACATGTACGGGGTTGTCATACACATATCTGGAGGCAAGTTGTAAGGTGTAACTACAATTGGCCACACAGAATATGCTCTCTCAGATATAGAAAATGGTGTGAAACCATCAGCACAAAGACCTAACCTTATATTTCGAGGCTCTGCTACGAAATTCGGATACTTTTGATCAAAATGCTTCCAAGCTAATCCATCCGACGGATGTCGGAGAACACCTGATTCTTGGCCGTGCTCATGATGCCATCTCATATGGACGGCAGTCCTTTTCGACGCATAAAGTCGTTGCAATCTTGGGATTAAAGGCAGGTAGTGCATTTTTGCATATGAAACAACTTTATTACCTCGTTGGTTGGATTTCTTTGGTAAATATCTCGCATGTCCACAAAATTTACATGCGGACATCCCCTCATCCTGTTTATAATAAAGCATGCAACCGTTCGGACAACAATCAATTTCCTGAACATCCATACCTAAATCTCTCCCTTTTCTGAGTTGCTGATGATAATTTTTTGGAATGCCACTTTCAGAAGGGCATATGTCTTTCATCAGGTCAACAACTTCATTAAAACAACGTTGAGACATGTTGTTCCCCGATTTAATACTAAGCAGTCTCACAGATGTTTCAAGTTCAGTTATGTTGCACCTTTCATATAACGATTTTTGGGCAGACTCAAGCATAGTATAAAATGCCTCAGGATTTGCGTCCTGATGGCTACTCATGTTTATTTCATTAACTTGGAAGGCAGCATGAAGCATGTTCTCCATATGATTATGATCGGTGTGATCGTAATCAAAATTCATAGAATGTGAAGTACTTGCACCCCCTGCTTCCGAATTATCTTCTTCCCCATGACTTGTCCAGTACCAATAATTCTTCACAAACCCCTTTCTATACAAATGAGACTTTACAACATCAGGTGTAAAATATTGCATATTTTTGCACTTCGCACATGGACATCTATAAACTCCATTAACTCTATACTCCTCTTAATTTCGTGCAAATTCATCAAACATATTAATTCCCATCAACCACTCATCTCTAAGTCCATGTCCATTAGGATTTCTTCTTCTGTACATCCATTGACGATACAACGGTCCATCCATATCTTCCTAATATAATTGCCTTAACTGTTATGTAAACTACAACCAATTATAATAAACATTTTTTAGAAATCTATTTAACCAGCTCAACATATATATATATATATATATATATATATATATATTACATAAATATATATTTTATAATATGTTATAATATATACTTAACATTGTTATACTATTTTACTCTATTTGTTCAAATAAATACACTTGATAAACAAACTTAAATTTGAATGCAATTCACATCCATATTTTACGACACAAATAAAGTACATAGAACACATTATAAAAAATTAAATCAAACCTCAAAAAACATTCATGGCTTACATATTTAACATTTTATAATGCACAAACTTGTTGCACTTAAATTATTCACTTTAATAAAACATAATATACATGCTTAACATATTTAACATTTTCAAATAACCAAATAATTATTATAGATCTACATACTTAACATGTTTTACTCCACTTATTGTAATATACATATTTAATAAATTAAATAAAAATAAATTATTCAAACTAAACAAATTACAAAAAATTAAATCATACCTCAAAAAACATTCATGCCTAACATATTTAACATTTTATAATAAACAAACAATTATTGCAGATCTACATACTTAACACGTTTTAGTTCACTTATTCTAATATACATATTTAATAAATTAATTAAAAAACTAATGTTATTCAAATTTATATTCAACGGATAAAATAAATTATTCAAACTAAACAAATTATAAAAAATTAAATCATACCTCAACAAACATTCATGCCTAACATATTTAACACTTTATAATAAACAAACTTGTTTCATTTAAATTATTCACTTTAAGAAAACATAATATACATGCTTAACATACTTAACATTTTCAAATAACCAAATAATTATTGTAAATCTACATACTCAACACGTTTTACTTCACTTATTCTAAAAACTAACGTTATATAAATTTATATTCAACGGAAAAAATAAATTATTGAAACTAAACATTCATGCCTAACATATTTAACATTTGATAATAAACAAACTTGTTTTATTTAAATTGTTCACTTTAATCTAACATAATATACATGCTTAACATATTTAACATTTTCAAATAACCAAATAATTATTACAGATCTACATACTGAACACGTTTTACTTCACTTATTCTAAAAAAACTAACGTTATATAAATTTATATTCAATGAGAAAAATAAATTATTCAAACTAAACAAATTATAAAAAATTAAATCATACCTCGAAAAACATTCATGCCTAACATATTTAATATTTGATTATAAACAAACTTGTTTCATTTAAATTATTCATTTTAATAAAACATAATATATATGCTTAACATATTTAACATTTTCAAATAACCAAATAATTATTACAGATCTACATACTTAACATGCTTTACTCCACTTATTTTAACATACATATTTAATAAATTAAATAAAAAACTAACGTTATTCAAATTTATATTCAACGGAAAAAATAATTATTCAAACAAAACAAACATGTTTCTGCTAATTTTCATATACCCCGAAAAATGAACATCACATATCAAATTAACACAACTTGAAAGCGGAACAATTCTACTAACCTTCGCACACCCGAAAAATCAATCTGATTACAGACGGTGACGACACTAGCGGTGGCACTGGCGGCGACAAAACGTGAAAAACAAAGACCGTAAAAATTATCAATTAACTTAACAATTTCAATTTCAAACAATAAATTAACCAAAAATATCACTTACCGTTAAATTTTTCGATGATCAAAACCTTGAAATCTCACTTTCTCTCTCTTCCTCCTTCTCCCTCTCTCCTTTTTCGATCACTTTCTCTCTCTATTTCTCCACAAACCGCTCGAAATCTCACCCCTCCCCCCCAATTTAAAGCCGGGCAAACGGGGTCGAGATCCGCGCGGAATTCCGACGGAATTACCGACGGATTCCGACGGAATTCCTTCGGAAATTCCGTCGGAAATTCCGACGAAGCTCCGCCCCGACGGAATTCCCGTCGGAATTTCGAATTTCCGACGGAACTCCGTCGGAAATTCCGTCGGAATTCTGGAATTCCGACGGAATTCCGTCGGAATTTCCGTCGGAATTTCCGACGAAATATTCTTCCGTCGGAAATTTAATTTTCCGTCGGAGTTCGTCTGAAATTCCGTCGGTTTGTCTGCAATTTTTCCGACGCTGTCTGACGCGTCGCTTTGTCCGTCGGAGTTGAACTACGTTTTTGTAGTGTTATATCTTGAGCTTGGCAACTCAAGTGGGTCTCTAGGTCTCTTTCTCTCAACTAGAAGGTAATTAAATTCTGTAACTAGTTGATACAAAGAGATTGCCCAAGTGTTCTCCAAGGGTGGCTCCTAGGATTATCCCTTGAAAGGTCACTTGACTATCCAAACTCTTGAATTCTCATCTCCATTTTTTGTTCTTCTTCTTCATCACTCCGTGTTCTACTTTGAAGCAAGTTTGTGAGTTTGGTCTTGTCCTTGCCAGCTTCCATCAACTTGGTATCAGAGCTTAGGCTACTTTCTTGGCCAAGCTTCCTTGCCCAAACACATTCCCCAGCCACAAAACTCACAAAATCACCCAAACACTCACCCACAAAGTTCCAGCCATGTCTAACCAGAGAAGCAGCACGGTCACACTGTGCCACCCCAGCACGATCGTGCCTCCACTTAACTGCAGCACCCTCATTCCCGCAACTCAGCACGGTCACACCGTGCCACCAAGCACGACCGTGCCTACCCCTTTTCGTCCCAAAACACCAAATTCCCACCACAAAGTCACCATGTCCGCTAGCCTCACCCCTTCACAAGTGGCTGAACAAGCTCTTAAGGAGAAGGCCAAACTTGAGGCCCAACTCAAGTACCTTCAACGGCAACTTGGCCAACTCATGGAGGAGAAAAGGCGAAACCAATGGAGTTCTAGAAGCTCAAGCAAGCATAGGGACTCGGATGATTCCGAGGGAAGCAACCCTTTTGGTGATTCAAGTGAAGAAGAGCAAGGTAGACGGCCTCGACGACACCAAAGGCAAAATGAACGAAGCTATGGTGAATTCAAAGTCGACATCCCGGAGTCTGAAGGACAACTTGATCCGGATATTTTTCTTGATTGGTTGCAAACGGTGGAACGAGTCTTTGAATACAAGGACATCCCGGAAGGCAAGAAGGTAAAAGTAGTGGCTTTGAAACTTCATAAATATACCTCTATTTGGTGGTCTAATGTTGTGTCCAAAAGAGTAAGGAAGGGGAAAAGTAAGATTAAGACTTGGGAGCAAATGAAGTCCAAACTAAAGGCCAAATTCTTACCCACACATTATCTCCAAGATAACTTCCTTAAACTCCACCATCTCAAACAAGGTTCCAAAAGTGTAGAGGAGTACACTAGGGACTTTGAACAACTTCTCTCGAAATGTGACTTGAAGGAGGATGATGGCCTTGATGAGCAAATTGCTCATGTTGTTCCTTACACCTCCCTTGATGAGCTAAGTGCTTTAGCCCACAAAGTTGAAATGCAAAAGAAGTTCAAAGGCAAGAATCCCGTCCCCAAGCCTACCCCACGGCCTTATGGCTTTCAAAAACCCCCATACACTCCTCAAAAACCCTTCCCCTCTCCAAATTCGAAGCCCCCACAAAACATCACTCCACAAACCCCCTCCAAACAACCACCCCCAAAACCCTCTAGCAAGGTCCGGTATTTTCGTTGCCAAGGCCTTGGACATTATGCATCCGAATGTCCAAACAAAAGAATGGTCTCTCTAGCCGAATATCAAGCTTCCCTAGAGGAGCTAGAAGAGGAGGTAGAGAAGGAGGAAGAAGAGAAAGGGGTATACTTAAATGAAATCATAGAGGAGGTTGAAGAGGGTCCGGATGAAGGAGAGCTCCTAGTGATTAGAAGGGCCTTGAGTGGGCTCGCTTCTCATGAAGAAGTGGAACAAAGGGAAAACATTTTCCACACTAGATGCACCGTGAGTGGAAATGTGTGTTCTCTCATTATTGATGGAGGTAGTTGTGCTAATGTGGCCTCCAAAACCATGGTGGACAAACTCAAGATCCCGGTCACACCTCACCCAAATCCTTACACAATACAATGGCTCAATCAAGGTAAGGGTTTGCAAATCACCACTCGGTGTCTACTTTCCTTTTCCATTGAAAGAACTTACAAAGATGAAATTTGGTGTGATATTGTGCCCATGGACGCTTGTCATGTCCTCTTGGGCCGGCCATGGCTATTTGATAGAAGAGTTATGCATGAGAACCCCCAAGACAATCCCAAGTTGGATGTCTTTCTCACCACCTTACTCCACTCTCAACTCCATGAATTTGAAGACTTCAAAGAGTGGATTCTCTTAGGCCAAGAACCGGCCAAGGTTAAGGAACCTTCCCATCCTCTACTTACACCCCTCATAAAACCCTTTTCCCATGTTTTTCCACAAGAAATACCCCATGGCCTACCACCCAAAAGATCTATTCAACATAAAATTGATCTTATCCCCGGTTCCACACTCCCAAACAAGCCGGCCTACCGCATGAACCCCCAAGAAACACAAGAGGTTCAAAGACAAGTGGATGAGCTCCTATCCAAGGGCTTAATCCGTGAGAGTTTGAGCCCATGTGCCATCCCGGCTCTACTCGTGCCCAAGAAAGATGGGAGTATGAGAATGTATGTTAATAGTAGAGCTTTCAACAAGATCACCATCAAGTACCGGTACCCTATCCCAAGGTTGGAGGATTTACTTGATGAGCTTCATGGAGCCACTATCTTCTCCAAAATCGACCTTAGAAGTGGCTGCTATCAAATCCGGATTTTTGAAGTGGATGAATGGAAAACGGCTTTCAAAACCAAGGGTGGCCTCTATGAGTGGCTTGTCATGCCCTTTGGTTTGACAAATGCACCAAGCACATTCATGAGGCTTATGAACCAAGTTCTTAAACCATTCATTGGGAGATATGTTGTTGTGTACTTTGACGACATTTTGGTGTATAGCCGTGGAGAAGAGGAGCATTCCAAGCACTTGCATGAGGTCTTGAGTGTCTTGGCTCAAGAACAACTTTATGACAACTTTGAAAAGTGCTATTTCTTCTCTCCCCAAGTGAAGTTTTTGGGGTATGTTGTTTCAGCCAATGGCATCCAAGTGGAAGATCAAGGCCATCCGTGAGTGGCCTACTCCCACCTCCATACAACAAGTTCGAAATTTTCATGGCTTGGCCTCCTTTTATAGGAGATTTGTGAGCAATTTTAGCTCCATCATGGCACCCATGACCGAGGTCCTCAAAGCCAAGCAATTTGTATGGAGTGAGCAATCCCAACAAGCTTTTGAAGAAATCAAGGAGAGGCTTACTAGTGCACCCATTCTTGCACTACCTAGCTTTTCCAAGGTTTTTGAAGTCGAGTGTGACGCTTCCGGAGTTGGCATAGGGGCCGTGTTGTCACAAGAGAAAAGGCCCATTGCTTATTTTAGTGAGAAGTTAAATGATGCCAAGAGGAAGTACTCCACATATGACAAGGAGTTCTATGCCATTGTGAGGGCATTAGAGTATTAGCGGTATTACTTGGTGGGAGGAGAGTTCATTCTCCACACTGATCATCAAGCTTTGAAGTTCATCCAAGGACAACATAAGCTCAATCCACGACATGCCAAGTGGGTAGAGTTCATGCAATCCTTCCACTTTGTGATCCACCACAAATCCGGCCAAATGAACAAAGGGGCCGATGCACTTTCTAGGAGGTATCTCTTGCTCTCTACTCTTGAATCCAAGGTACTTGGATTTGAGTGCATCAAGGATATGTATGCTCGAGACGAAGACTTCAAAGTTATCCTTGAGAGTTGCTCTAGTCACGCCCACGGGTCCTACCACTTGGAGAATGGTTTTCTTTTTAAAGGGAATCACTTGTGCATTCCTAAATGTGGGTTTAGAGAGCTTTTGATCCAAGAACTCCATGGAGGGGCTCTCGCCGACCGCTTTGGAGTTGAGAAAACGTGTTCCATGCTCAAGGAGCATTACTTTTGGCCCAAAATGTCAAGAGATAAAGAGCACTTCATCAAAAGATGCTCTACTTGCCAACTTGCCAAAGACCATGTCCGCCCTCAAGGTCTCTACACACCTCTACCAGTTCCTCAAGGACCTTGGGAGGATGTTAGCTTGGACTTTATCACGGGGCTACCAAGAACTCAAAGGCACAAGGACTCCATCATGGTGTTGGTGGATAGATTCTCAAAGATGGCTCACTTTGTGGCGTGTCACACCACCTTTGATGCATCACAAGTGGCTAATCTTTACTTCAAAAAAATTGTGAGGTTGCATGGCATCCCGAGAAGCATGGTGTCCGATCGTGACACTAAATTCTTAAGCCATTTTTGGCTTACACTATGGAGAAAGCTTGGCACTAATCTTAAGTTTAGCACTTCTTGCCACCCCCAAACGGACGTCCAAACCGAGGTAACAAACCGCACCTTGGGAACCTTACTTCGAGTTTTGGTAAAAGGGAACATCAAGACTTGGGATGAGTTGCTTTGCCATGCGGAATTTGCATTCAACCGCACTCCAAGCAAGGCCACGGGCCTCTCACCCTTCCAAATTGTGTATGGGAGCAACCCACGGACTCCCCTTGACCTTGTTCCCATTTCTAATCCTACCAAATTTAGTTGGGAGGCCGAGAAGAGAGCAAAGGAAATTCAAGAGCTCCATACCGAGGTGAGAGAAAGGATTGAAAAGTTCAATGAGCAAGCCAAGTCTTATGCCAACAAGAAAAGGAGAGAAGCCCATTTTCAGTCCGGGGACCTAGTTTGGGTCCATTTGAGGAAACAGAGTTTCCAAGCAAGAGGAAATCCAAGCTAATGCCAAGATCGGATGGGCCCTTTAAAATCCTTGAGAAGATTGGCCCAAATGCCTACACAGTAGACCTTCCCGATGATTATGGGGTATCCGCCACCTTCAATGTGGCTGATTTGAGCCCATACTATGATGAAGATGAAGAGTTGCCGAGTTTGAGGTCAAACTCCAACCAAGCCGGGGAGAATGATGGGGACCATCAAGTACAAGCTCCAAGTATGCAACCACCAAGCTCACACATCCATTCAAGCCCCAAGGAAGTTAAGAACATTCATGCCTTGGTCAAGAACACCTTGGAACACATGGACAGAACCTGGGCAGATTTAACTGGAAATTGGCCCGGTTTTGTGCACCTTTTGGGACTTGAAGGTGAGGGGATAAATGACTACTTTGCCCCCTCTCTTTAATTTTAAGATGTTAGGAATCCAATAAAACAAGTTGCAAGGGATTTGGAGGTCATGTGGTCAGTCAAACAGCAAGTTGTTTCCAACCCTGCAGTCTAGACGCCAATCCAGCACTGTCTGAATCAAGGAGAAGTTTGGACCACCAAATCAAGTCCATTCCTTCTGAAATTTTACAGCATGGAAGGGGACATAAATATTTATTAGGTCATGGGTTCAAATCCCATTCAAAGCACCCCCTGGTGTTGGTTTTATCCAGCCAAAAGGACAAGAAAAACATCCTTTTACCCGATCCTTCACTAGCCGGTAAAAGGGACTGTTTTTCCTTGGGTTTTGCTTGCCCACTTGCTGAGTGACTCATCTTTGCTGCATCCTAGGACCCTTGTAAGCTTGACACCTCATTTGGGAGGCATCATAAGCCCTAATGAGGTAGATTAAGCTAGGTAGTGAGGTGTTTAGCTAGCAATGGATGATTGGATTTGTTAACTCCTCCCCACATGTACTAAGCTTTGTTTTTACTGCATAGGAAGGGTGGGGAACTCGGCCAAGCTAGGATAAAACCAGATTGGCCTTTCATTTGTAAGCAACTTTGAATGCATGAGCTTGTGAGTTCTCAAAACTCTCTCCACAAAAATTCCTAGCGTTATATCTTGAGCTTAGCAACTCAAGTGGGTCTCTATGTCTCTTTCTCTCAACTAGAAGGTGATTAAATTCTGTAACTAGTTGATACAAAGAGATTGCCCAAGTGTTCTCCAAGGGTGCCTCCTAGGATTATCCCTTGAAAGGTCACTTGATTATCCAAACTCTTGAATTCTCATCTCCATTTTCTGTTCTCCTTCTTCATCACTCCGTGTTCTACTTTGAAGCACGTTTGTGAGTTTGTCTTGTCCTTGCCAGCTTCCATCAATGGGATTTTTTTTTTTTTCCTTCTTAAAAAATTAGTGTATTTTTGAATGAAAGATTGAGATTTTATTTTGGAAGAGATCAATGAACCACATACATCAATGCCTCATATTTTAGAATTGAAGGAGGGAAGATTTTTGAGCACATTTTATTTTGCTACATATAAAACCCGCGCGTTTGCATGGGCATTTAAATAGTAAAAATTTAATATAAATATGTATTAATATTACAAATAAAGTGTATAATGTTGTTAAAAATTTAAAATAAAAAAATTTTTTACAAACAATACTCCAAGTTTGCTATTCGATATTGGAAAGAAAATTAAGAATTTTTTTTGGTTGGATAGGAAAACTAAAAAGTTGAATTTATATAATATATAATCTTAGTGTAAGTAGGATAAGATTTTTAATTCATTAATTAATTAAACTTCTCGATTTTGTAGTATCGACTTCTATAGTTTTCTGGGGGGGTTGGTAAATTTACGTATATATTCTGAGAAAAAATTGAAACTTAATTATATAAACGTGAAATACACATATACCTTACCGCTAAACAATTTC
>JAKOGI010001611.1:170891-207109 GCA_029747015.1 Carnegiea gigantea
GCATGCAATTTGGTACTCCTTGGTTTGTGTCTGTCCTTTAAAAAATGCTTTCATCCGTGTTAGTAGATTGCCCTGTAATGCTTAGAACACCTTAGCAATGGATTAGTGGCCTTGTTCTTCTTGGAGTTTGTACTAGGCATTACTGACTTGTCCTGGGTTAAGGCCATTCAACTATTTCTGTTTCCTCAGCAGCGTCGTTTAGTTGTTAAAATTATTAAGATTGGCCACTAGGAATTCTGTCATGATTGTTCATTTGCATTATTGATGTTTCGTGATTCTAAGACTGATTTGGCATTTTGCTGGTGCTGCATTTCATGTCCACAAATAGATGTCTTTTTGAGTTCTCTTCTGAAGCATGCCATCAAAATCTCTTACGGAGAACGCATCAGGGTCCAATTCCCATGCCATTCCACCATCAGCAGTCTGTTCTGAGCAATGGTGGCAAGCTGCTGGGTATTATCCCTTTTCCTTAACTGAAGCTGGCGGAAATGCCCCTGGAGATACATTGCTAGGGCATCCCGCTGGCATGGCAAGGTCTAAGAATGACCATTCATCATCAATTGGCGAAGATGATGATGACGAGGAGACCAGCAAGGATTCAGAAACTACTGGTTCAAATTCTACTCATCGGGGTACAATTCTTGTACTGCTGAGTGATAACTGCCATTATATGAATAAAAGGAAATGCAATTTTACTGTAGTGTGTTATTACTTTGTTTTATTTTATTATTATCTCCCCCCCCCCTTTCCTCGGGTCGAGGGTTGGGGCAGGTGGTGTGTAGTAAAGCAGCACCTTTCATAAATTTGATACTGGAAAATGTGATGCAAATTTCTTTGTTTAGTTATTGTTTTCTTTTCTGTCCCTTGCATAAAAATTATTTGTTCCAATTATTTTTCATTGCATTGATCAATTTGTTCTGCCTCAGATGGTACTTCTAGACAAGAGCCCCAACAATCTCAATCTTGTGACTCTATGCCCTTGGGAAGCGCGGAATGCTTTCCACACCACCCACAGATGGAACTTGTTGGTCATTCGATTGTAAGTGAGGGCTTTTCACATTTTTCTTCGTTAATCTTTTTGGGGTGGTTATGCAGTTTATGTCTGATTTGTCTAAATGGACCTTGCCTCACTACTAATTGCTGTTCGCCTTCAGGGATGTGCATCAACCCCTTATCCTGATCTGTACTATGGAGGAATGATGGCTGCTTATGGACCTCAGCCCTTGGTATGTACTTGGTTGTTTTTTCGTTGCTAGGCAGTGCAACTAACCATAATGGCCTCACAGGGCAAATGGGAGCCACATTTGATTTGTACTGCATTATTTGAGCAAAGGCATAGGAGCCCAGATTTTGACATCATGTATGCTTTATTCATAGTATAATTCTTGATTTCTTTTTTGATAGAAGTCCTTGTGAGTTGGAACTTAGAATTATCAATGGTCGAGACTTGAGAGCTCAATTGACGACCTTGGGCGGAGGAGTTTTGCCAATGTTGGATAATCTTTCTTTCAGATTTACTGCTTACTGCCTATATTTCCTCACTTGTATGTGAGGAATCCAAAATCAATATTTGCAAGTTGAAAGCAAGGTCAATAAACCTCTATGCATATGTCTGCACTTTTTTTCCTGCTGCCTGGATATTGTTATAAAGAGATTTTGGGAGATGTGGAGCACTGGAGATTAACTGTTTATGTGAGTCATATCCTAGGGGCTGAGCTTCCCCCCCCCCCCCAAAAAAAAAAGAAGGCATAATGTTGTTCCGTGTGGCAAATGGCGATCATATTGCCTTGTGTAACTAAACATGTTTCCATCCCACTGTAGCACTGGTAGTCTTTCTGTTTTTGCGCAGGTTATATATTAATCTTGGGTCCTGGTTTTCTGGGTGCTCCTCACTGTCGAACTTGCTGATTTCGAAGTAACCTAGATTGGAAGTTTATTTTCATTACTAAGAATTGTCCAATAGTGTTTCCAATGTTTATGGTGTCGAATGCTGTCTTTGTACATCTATTCTTTTATATTGTGCATTTTCTGTCCTCAAGATTGTGGCTTGTGCTGCAAATTAGCTAGAAGTGATGGAAATCATTGCTCTCTTTGTTGAACCTATTTAATACAACTGTTCTATCTCATCTGTGTGCATGCGCATGCTGTTTGGCATCTCTGTTGTACTGATTCCTCTGCTTATTTTTGTGTAGAAGATATGTTATTGTTCTCCCATCTCCCTCCTTCCCCTCTCTATTTTCCGCATCGTCTGCATTTCCAAGTGTTCTTTTTAATGAATGCTATGTGTCGGCAGGTCCCTCCCCAGTTCTATGGAATGCATCAGCCAAGGATGCCTTTACCTCTTGAATTGGCGCAAGAACCTGTTTATGTCAATGCTAAGCAATACCGTGGAATCCTAAGGCGGAGACAGGTCCGTGCTAAAGCTGAGCTTGAGAAGAAACTTATTAAAGTCCGAAAGGTAAATGCCTTGATCTCATTTGAAGTGGATCTTTTTGGTTTTGTGATACAGAATGGCTGTTGGCGTTTAGGCAGTTATTTGATTGCTCACTGGTTCAACATTCACTGTGTCTGTTTTCACTGGAACTATCAAATGTGTAGTATGTGTCACTGCATGCTACATCTGAAGTTCGATATGAATATAAATTTTTTCAGTGGAGTATTTGAACCTCCAATACAGCATCTAAAAATGGCTCTGATTAGATACGAGCACTTCATAGAAGAAGAAAGTGAACTTGGATTACGTCCATTACTGATTGTATGTATAATTGTTTTTACCGGCCACTGGCTAGCTCGATATGATTATAAATTTTTTCAATAGAGTAATGATACTTCCAATACAGCATCTTAAAATTGCTCTGATTGGATATGAACACTTAGAAGAAGAAATTGAACTTAGCCATTACATCCATTACTGATTGTATGTCCAATTGTTTGTTACCTGTGATCGGCTGTCTTTTCGACGTTGTGGTTGTCAACTGCTTATCTCCTTACGTGGACGACTCTATTCCATGTAGCCGTATCTCCATGAATCTCGACATCAGCACGCTTTGAGAAGGGCAAGGGGTTCAGGAGGCCGTTTTGCAAAGAAGGGTGAAGCTGAAGCAGCTTCCAGTCAGTCCACTGAAGACAAAAGCAAGACCTCAGGTTTGGGTTTCATCGGTTCATCCCATCCTTAGCTTGAGCTACTTCCCATCTCCTATTATGTATTGCTGAACTCGTCCCATGCCCAACCAGATGTAGGAGCATCCCAATCTCATGAGACCCACCATGGTGAACAACAGAAAAATGATCCGAGAGTGTTGGGGGAGGCAAGATCAGGAGAAGGCCGACCAAACCCACAGTGGGGTAGCTTGTCATCCGATCAGGCTCAAAGGCGTGCCCTTGCTATTTGATGAATGTGAGCATTGCTGAGAGAGTTGCATTCGAGATCCCAAGTACCTGGTTACTAGTGAAGAATGTATATTTTCTTCCAGTTTGTTTGATCTTCGAAGTAGTGGTATTGTCGATCAAACTAAATCTTGGCTTTGGTATTAGCTAAGCGGCAAATCATTCTTGGCTGGCTTCTAGTGTTAGAAATTGGGGGAAAAGATGGTAGGGGATAGTGTGGATATCAATTATGAAGGGGCTTTGTGCTGGTTGGTATTACCTCATCTGGATTGTGTACAGTTTTTAGCCTTTAGACGGTTTGGGTTAGGGTTTTACAGTATTAGGGTAGGAACAAAGATACTACTGTTTGGTAGCTCCTTATATTTCTGTTGTTAGTAGTGTGTGCGGTCGTGTTTGAAAGATAAATGGTTGTGGTTCGTGATGTTGCTGGTGTTGCCTCCTTTTTGCCTTTGTGTGGTTTGATACTAATGTTGGGATTTTTGGTCCCCATTCGTGGCTATGTAACCAGGTGGCCCTGCTCTTTTGGAGTGGTTGATGCTGTTTCTGTTTGACCTTCTGCAGCGATAGGACTTGCACTTCGTTGATACTTGTGTAGTACTCGTACATTTTATATTGTATTTTATTATTTGATGTGAGTAGTAAGTTTTTTCTTGCTTGAAAGGGTTGGCCCGTTAGAGCTTGGAACGAGCCATATCTGAGCTTAGGCAGCTTTGCACCAAGGAAGGCTCTGTAGCTTGGGTCGCGAAGAAAAAGTAGCTCATCAGGTGGCATCTTCGAGTTCAAGGCTTCAAGCCACTGCTTTCCCCTTTTTTTTTTTGGTTTTTTAAAAAATGTGAAGATATGATGTCCTTACAATGAACCAAGAGAGCCGATAAAAAAATAAAATGACTAAATTTAAGCAACTAAATTAAGAATGTGAAGAGGGTGAATTAAAATTTAAGCAACTGAATTAAAATTGGCAGGAGTAGAGGGAGATAAATCACACGTAATTGAAGTAAGTAGGGAGATGTGTATAACTGTATATCGTGTATGACTGCATTAGTCATACCCGGGAAAAAAAAAACAAAGGAAATTCAATGTGATAAGACACATGAACTAATGACATTATCTGCTAGTATATGCTTATGGTTTCATCAATTATATATAGACGTACGGAGGGGTAGGTAGATAGATTAACATATTGTACATCTGGCTCACTCAAGATTTGGGTTCACAATGTTTCAGTGGTACGTTTTTTGTCAAGCAATCAGATATGTAAAGAAGAGTCCGCTAAGCAAGATCAAATTTGATTTACATGTTCAAAAAAGTCCCCTTTATTAAAGAGTAAAAATGAATTTCTTGATGAAACTATTTCCACTGTTTACACTACTGCTAATGACTTGGCTTCTGAGGTCGAAAATATCTTATGATCAAAAGGGGATTTCAAATGTAATATTTATCGTGTCTTGTATTTTCTTTTGTACGCTTTGTGATTCTTTTGACGTGATGAAACGGGAGGTACATTTCTAGTATGTCGTACCAAAATTCAAGGTTCTATTTGAGGGGCAAAGGTATAGACATATCCAACTTAAGTTGTATCGAAATTCTAAATCTAGCATCACTGTAATCATCTCTAATCCTCCACTCTTCACCATGGAAGATGGTGATGCATAAATTCTTCACTCTGTATGCCAGTGTATTTATTCCTTGACAGAGGATGTGATTACCGAATCCCAATTTCTAGATCAACAATAACAAGCTCGCCATTTTTTATCTACCAGTTCATCTTTGATTGAGATTAAACGAATACACTGACTCTTGAATATTAGAAATGCCCTTCATTAAAAGAAATCGCACCTCAATAAAATGAGTGTTGCAAGCAGTATAAGCTATAGGTCTTTGGTCCATCACTAGAAGAGTTGGAATCTGGGTACACGTTGAGGCTGAAAACTGGAACCATAAGACAGATCAAGAAACTGTGGAGGCAGGAGCCTCAAAAACCCAAAACACTGCAAATGACCACAAAGCATGCAACAAAAACAAGGCACATGTATAGGACAATAAGCACACATTCGAATGCCCTGCACTATTCTCTTACACATTTAAATACAAAGTCCTACAACTCAAAGAAAAGGAAAGAGGAGCATGAGGAAATAACAGTCAAAAATCTGTAATATGTAGGGGGGAAGAGTGAGTCTAGGATTTTATACATCCTTACGATTTTGCTCGAACTGTGTTCTGTCATCGTCTATGTCCCCTGCAACTTCATCCTGGGGCTGTTCTTGCACAGCATCGACCTCCATGTCGTCTGGAGGTAATGAGCCAGATTCACTCTCATGGGTTGAGTTATTATGAAAGTCTGTAAGATTCAATCCCTCAGGTTGTTGCTTCATCATTCCTGAGAGGGCCAGCTTAGGGGACCACTCAAGTACATCATCAATAATATTGGAAACCCGCTTCTGGTACCTGAAAACAGAAAAGTGGATCAATGAATTGTACAAAAATAGGATCAATGAAAGGAGTTCCGTGTCTAGCCTCTTTTTAGAGGCTGTGATAGTTTGAATTCTAGTACATCAGGGAGGAGAGAGTGTTGAACCCTTGTCTTGAAAGTTTCTGATGTTCAATGTTCTGATATTACAAGGATAACCATAAATATCAAGGGAAGCCCCTACTCCACAACTTTCTAGAGGTAGGAACGTCAGTGACTCGGCTGAAGCATATACTAATAAAGTTTGACAGACAAAAAAAAAAAAACAAAAACAAACAGGCACTGGTGCTGGTGCTGGCAGTTCTCAGAAATTTTTAGAAAGGCCTAAGGCACAGCAAAAAAACTCAAAAGTTTCGGGCAACCCCACCCCCCCGGGCGGGGGGCGGCTAAAGGACTCCTTGCGAAAACCAAAAGCTTTAATGCTCTGTGCGGATAGGGTTGTATAGATATCAAAGAAACGGACATTAAAGCAGTCACCAAATCACCATAACCGGTGACATCACTTGGCGGATGAGCAAAATTCTATTGATTTTGCACACTTGAAAGTTTTGAAGTGCCAAAGGGCATTAAAAGGGCCCTCAGTTGATTTTCTCTAAGATGATGCACTGATGCTATCTGAAAAATTCAGTGTTGAAGTCCTGATTAGTGATCGACCGCTAGCTTTCTGGGGTCACTAAAAACAGGAACAATGGCAATGGTGTTGCACGGTGCTCAAGGGGAGGATTCACTTCCCGGTCCAGATAAGCACATTTCTTGATTCACTAGTTAAGTTAGCTACAACGACACTAACATCTATCATGGCCAGTGTTGTCAATGGGATTTTAGTTGGTAACGTCTAAAAGGGTTAACAAAGGGGAATCAAACACTGACAAATGTGAAACATGTATAGGCACACACTGAGGCAGTAAGCCTGCTCCACCCCCTGAGCCAATAATGGCGGTTTCAAGGAACAGCCAGAATGAAGGATGCAAGAATTGCCCTCAATAAGTCCCTTTAGCTGATAAAGGGCAAGGTCAGGTGAAAGGAAAAAGTTCGCAGAGCTTCAATCTTCATTTTTAAGGGTGAAGAACTTCTTGGAAATTATGGGTTCCCTGCTGGAGTTTAGAGCTGAGGGTAGAAGATGAGAGAGGGGTCCTATGCTACTGAAAATGATTGATTTGCAAGGCCTCCAATATTCGCAGAGTCTGGCATCGAACATAAAGATAAAAGTAAGCCACCCACATCATGAAGTCAACTAATCCTTCAAAGGATGGCGCAAAAGACAGTGAAATTCTGCCAACTCCAGTCAGGTCTTGTCTGCTTATTTCTCCATGTTGGTAATGCCCTTTGGTAACCCCCCCCCCCCCCCCCCCCACCCCAAAAAAAAGGATGTCTAAAATAAAACCTTTTTTTTTAGTGAAATACACATCTGCATGCACATAGTGAACTTTTTTTTGGGGGGGGGGGGGGTTCTGAAGGGGGGCAAACAGGATAGGGGGAGAACCCAGGTCAGTACCAACTGCCAATCCTGGAGACTTTAGCAGATATGGTAGCTGATAATTAAAAAATATATCTGAGGTTTTTCAATAAGACTAATCTGCTCTTGCAAGAGTCTGTATTGCAGCCACTAAAAAGTTTCATAACTGATATAAATAGCACGAACAGCAAGCTTAAGTACCTAAAAGGTCAGAGAAACAACAACTGAACCAAAGCAAAGCAAAGCAATACCTCAATTTGCACTTATAGAGAAGACAAATCAGGAAACAAACACTGACCTGGCTCGGGCAGCCTCATCCGGAGCATGATGTCTCAAGACTAATATGACCACAACAGAGAGTACAGCATAGAAAATCCTAGCTGTCCACTTTGGTGGCTCCTCTTCATCTTTTTTGGGCCAAAATCGAAATAACTCACTCAACGTTGCTTCTTCAGCAAGAATGTTGGGGAAAATCCACACACGTCTTCCAAGTATTATCCAAAGAGCACCAAAGATTGCAGCTCTCACTACAATTAAAACACTCTATATAAATAACAGTATTCCTCATCTTGTGGTTGACACACGAACGCCAGATAAGGGACTAAAAGCAAGATGACCATCACAAATTTTAAGATCCAAAATTACAAATTCAGTACAAGAAAGCAACATGAAATTATTGAAATATGCATATATAGAAAAATTGAGCAAGTAATGTCAAAAAGCAATATGGGCATACAAAGTAGCAGTGTATTCATAAGAAATGAAATCAGATATGAAGTGACAGTGAGGTCTCAGATATGCGAGGGCACATGAAGTAAAGCGCAAAGGAAGCACGCATTTATAGACGATACTGGATAAGGATCATCTAGATTATTTATGCCTTAACTAGTGCATTGAACAGATAGGCCTTACATGCTCCAAAGAGATTACCATAAACCTCCAGTCAAAAAGAAAAACAAATATTTCTCATCTAAGATCAATTATCCTTGATCCTAATACATCACAGACTCATATGACGGATCATATTTACCCAGCTAGCAAGCCATAGACCCGTACATCCTTGAAAAGCTGCAGATGTGCCAATTCTAGTTGGAAGGCTATGCCTCTCAACACCACCACCCCCCCCCAAAAAAACCAAAAAAAAAAGAACACTAGTTTTTCTCTGATCTTCCTCCCCTCCTCTTACTATACAATACAGAAATGGACTAGCACGCTCCTATTACTGCATTTCAATCTCTCTTATCAACATTACTAAACATTTAAGCCTCCATCATGCATGTCATCTTCAATGGGGGCCTCTTCCGCCTGTTCTCTGATCACTTCATTTCTTGTATTGTCAATTCTTCTATGGCCACACATCCATTGAATCATCTGTATACCCCTTACCATCAACATTTGCGCATGCATTCTCTTCATCGGTCAACACTCTGCACCACGTAGCATGGGCTAATCTAACCAGCTGTTTTACCAAGACCTCCTTGTCACACAAAACTTCAAATGTGTTCCTCCATTCATCCATTCCTATCATCTATGCACCTGTCTGGTGAATAATGTCATCATCAATATCCCCTTTGTCTTAACTGATTTGCTCCAAATATTTATACTCTTTTGTGTTATGTTTGGAATGGGCATCATTGATGGCGAATTCCTCATTAGTAAAAACCATGTTTCAGTTAAACTTCCATTCCAAATGCTTTGGCTTCAACTTGCTCAATCTAAAGCCTTTTAACTGAAGGGTATCCCTCTGCAAGTGTAACTACATGTGAACTCCTCTAGTCTCATGCACCAAGATTGTATCATAGCAAATAACATAGATCAAGGTAATCCTCTTGAATTAATCTAGCGAGCTCATCTATAGGAGCTGCAAAGGGAATCTGTGGTGCAACTCTGTATCTACTCAACAATTGCCTATGTGCCTGCCTTGCCTCATTCACAGCCATACACGTGTTGAAAACCTCTTGCATAAATTTTTTTTTATTTTTTTCCCTCCAAGCACATCCATAAAACCTCTCCACGCACCTTATTATAATTAGAAAAACAGATGCAAAAATCCTTCTTTTAGTCTCTATAATGTTCCCTTAATATTCTTTTAAGATGGATCACTCCTAATATAAATTCAAATTCGCTCTATGAGATGTCCAGTTTACTGTCCTATTTTATATAGCATACAGTTTACTTTCTTATTTTCATAGCAGAAGTAACCTGATGTCCTTATAATTCAAGTGGTTTTGCATATCTCCCTTGTTTTTGTACAATGTTATTCTATTGAGCCTCCAGTCATTTTGCCTTTAGTTAAACAATCTCACTAACAAGCAACTCTTCTTGTACCATGGATTTATATACTTCTGTGTGGATCTAATCCAATCCAGCTGCCTTTCCTTTCTTCATCCCCTGCAATATCCCACCAACTTCCCCTCTAGCAATGCATCGCCAGAACCAATAATTGCATTGACTTTGGAATCCCTCCAATTCAACAAGCCAGATGTTGTCAATTTCATTTTGTTAAAGCGCATGTTGAAATGGGATTTCCATCTCTCTTGGTTGTCTCCTCAGCAACACCCAAGCTTCTTCATCATTGATGCCACTCAACCTATTCTAACTCTCTCATTCTCTTTTTTCCTACCTTAGGCCAATTTGAACCTCTTTTCCCCCTTTCCTTGGTCTCTAGCTTCTGGCAACATGTTTTATACGGCTCTAGACTTGGCCTTAAATAGTAACTTTTTTTTCACTTGCTTCTTGGCCAACTTGTACTGCCATATCAGTTGCTATTTCCCCTTTTGGATCGCCAGCAGCTAACTTATGGAGAGCTTACTTTGCTTTAACTTTCTAGTGAATTGGTTATCGACTGTCCCACCTTCATGCGAGATTATTTTGCTCTTAATGACTTAATCCACTTGAGACGCCTATAATTTCTTTAGACAAGTTCTCAATATATTCTGCTGATAGTCCATAAGAGAGGTTGATCATCATCTTTCCCCTAAACCCTAACTTCTGTTGCTTATCAAGGGAGAAAGTAGTCACTTTGCATCTTTGATATTTCACTTTTAAATGTGATCAAATAATCTTCCATATTTCTCAGGTCGAGTTTGATACCATCAAATCAAATTATCAAAGGCTGCACCACTATATCCTTCACTATACTTTTCTCCATACCTAAAGTCTCCTTGTGCCCAAGTGCACCCATCACACCCTCATTTGCCACTGAAGTCAGCTTTCATAAATAGCTGCTCACTTTGAAGCACACACCCGAATCAACTTATCAAGCCCTCCAAACCTATCCCTTGATCTCATTTTCTGGACTTCCTTAAGTAACCACTTACAAATTGATGATCTCATTTCTTACAACTATGATGTTGCACTTTTGCATTTTAAATTAAGTGCACACTCTATTAGCTTGTATTGGTTCAAGCACTAATATGAAGTGAGTTGAACTTAATCCTAAAGAAAATGAACTGTCGCTTGTTCCAACTTTCACGGGATGGATTTTATTAGCACGGATAGACCAAAGGTCTTTGCAAGCATATGAATGCTCCCATCTCAAAATAAATATTTCACGTTGATCCATCATACACATTCATCAACACAACATGGCTACTGAGGATGCAACGGCTACTAAGGGTCTGTTCTTGAAGTGGGTTGAAATTGGTTGAAGTGGTTTGAAGTTGATATATTTTTTTTATATGATAGGTAAAATAGTGAGAATAAAATTTTGAAGAGGGTAGGTTGAAGTTGGTTGAAGTGAGTTGAAGTTGGTTTAAGTGGATTGAAGTTGGTTAAAGTTGGCATTAGTGGGTTGAAGTTGATTGAAGTGGGTTGAAGTTGGTATATTGAAAAGGACCAACGAAAAAAACAGGCCCTAAGTATGAAGTGCTCAATATTTAAAGTGTGCCTCCTACACTACACCTAAAGCTATTGCAGCAAGAGGACTCCAGATGCTGAATCTTGAATATAGAATTGTCAGGAAAGAATGACAACTGCTAGTATATGAATTTTTTTAATTAAAAAGGGTTAAACAAAATGCACACCCAACCTGAAAAAACCAAACAAGAAATGCTAGAACAGAGCCGGGGGGGGGGGCTGGCTTCTTTTAATAAAACCTTCACAAGACAATGACAAATGAACAGAAGAAATATTATTTATAACTCCGTAAAAAGGGGGGGGGGCTGCAATAGCATAGCAAATTAGACAGGTGCCAGTTGACCATTTTTGGAACAATGTATTAACTATTAAGCAAAGCAACACGTACATATTAGAAGGCTGAGTATAAGTAGAAGTATCCCTGCACATGAGTACAGTACCACCAGCTTGGCCTTATGAGGATACACCGGAAACAAGCAAATTGCTAATGTCAAAATGGGCCATGAAAATGAAAGAATAGTCTGCCATAAGGGATGCCTCTTCGTAAATGTCCACACAAAGAAAGCATCGTTATCTGAAAAAGTCTGACCCTGCAACACAACAGGAAAGCAATCAATAAACATTCGGAAAGATAAGAAAGAACTAAAGTTGTTCATTCAAAGAAGGGCTCTAACTAAGCAAATATGGAGATAAATCTTTCATATATGCCTGCACATCCCCAGTGCAAAGCTAAATTGACTGGTGCAGGTTTTGGACAACAGCAGCAGAGGTGATTTACTACCTCAAGAATAAGAAAGCAGGTCACTTTCAGCACCCCGAAAGAACACAGTTATTGAGAAATTTTCACTTAGACATAAAGGCCATTGCATGACAGAGACTAAAACCACCTACGAAAAGGATAACTGTAATAACACTTGCCAACGAGCACATGCTCGTGTTGCATCCTTGTCACTTCCCTGCGGCGCCACCTAGGTTCAATCACAGGTGGCAGCAAATTCCATGTAACAGAATTTTGCGATGGTGACAGCATGCATTGGGCCTGGTGCGTCTTGTGCCCAGCCCCCCCCCAACCCCCCCCCCCCCAAAAAAAAAACGCTCATGCAGGAACGGGCAGCCTTTGGCCCTAATACTAGGCCCAAGGAGGTTAGCACTCTCAAATAAATGAAACTTGAGGTTCTATTTTAATAGCTTATTGATTTCAACTTCAGAAAATTAATCCATGAATATGGGTAATTAAACATCTGAACTGCTACTTACAAGCCCACCAGGATATCTGGCAAAAGCTTTCATGATCCTTTTACACTGCACAACCCACTCTTCTTGTCCATCTCCCTCATTATCCAAGATTGAATCCATTCGCAGGGTGGAGCAACAAAAGTTTTGTAGAACAACATAACATTATAGAAGATAGTCCTACGGCAAAGCAAACCAATGAAAATGCTAATCCCCATGTTAATCGCAGAGATAATCATTAAATATTGTCGTTGGACAAACGAATGATTCAAAGATGTAAGAGTCTTCAATAGATCACAGAATCAAACTCGTTAGACTATCGTAATATTTCATGTTGGAATGTCCAGGGAATAATATGCAAAAAAAGAAAATGATAAGAAATAAAATATTCACACTTAACTTTAACCCCCATCACAGATTCAGAAACAGATGCATGCCAGTGAACAGCAACAGAAAAATGTGAGCCCTTTTTTATGCTGGGGATAACGACTTGATATTTTATTATTTATTTTTTTTTTTGGGAGAGGGTGGGGATAACGACTTGATATTACAAGCTTAAAGAACCAAGTTTCAAAATATCAAACAACACAAATATGCAAATGACTTGGAACACACTTCAGAAAGTGACTTGAATATCAAGCTGTAAAGTTTGAACAATTCAAACCATATACATATGCAAATGGCTTGAAAAATGCCCCATAATTCCATACATCATCCCCCCCCCCTCCCCAAAAAAATAAAAACCTTTAGTGACTGACTACAAAGGAAGCTTGGGGAAGAAATGAACTTACAGGAAAGATCTCCAAATGTGCTGGCCAGGTAGACAACTTCTTCTTTCCAGGCCGTACTGTCTTGAGAACACGGTCACATCTTACTATGATGTTTTTCTTCAATAGAGTATTACCAATTTCTTCCACTTCTAGATTCTTATCAGATCCCAAAATGTCTCTAACCTCTGGGTGAGTCCTCAAAAAACTGACAAAATCCTTGCCCCTGAAGTATTCTACACGTGTCTCCTGCAAAACAGCCCACCTTGACTCCAAATCCTTATGATCTCTCACCTTTTCAGCAAATGACAGATATACATCCTTCTCTGCAGATTGTTTCTGAAATTTAGGTTTACAATCCAAATTAGCTCAGAGTCGCACCCTTTGCAACTTATTCTATTTCCAAGTGTGTCTATTAGAAAATACCAGTTAACAAGCTAAGTGTATCATATAGCCATGTTAGTAATGAAAACAAGAAAACAACTGATGACGGGTGGCCGAGAAACTTCAAGGGAAAAGGTAAAGTGAGATAGGAGCCTTTTCAAAAATAAGAATGAATTGCCGAAGCCACAGTTTAAGACCTCTAACCTAATTTCCCGTTCAGACAACTGCTTTTCACAGTCCTAATCTTTTCTTTTTAATCACGCCAAACTTCTCAAATTGATCGCAAAGCAATTAGCACTTAGTAGAGGGGAACACTTTTGCAAGATTATCTGTGGACACAAGATGAGATATGCAACATCCTGTTTGTAACCTAAACCAATTTTCTAATGCCTTCTTACAAAGGGTTTTAACTCTTCAAAAACATTTGCTGCAAAGTTTCTCATCGGCGTCTTGAAATCTGGTCACTTTGCCTGCAAGAGCGAGTCTTGGGTTCGGCAAGATTGCAAGACTACCTACATCTGCATCCCCATAAGGGACCACTAAGGTGGGACCCACACTAGATAGAGGTGTTCTTGTTTTTGTAACTTAAACCAACAAAGAGGAAATTTGTCTGCGGTCTATGACCTTCACCTCATGAAACTTAAAATACAATTGTCCTAACTGGGAGAAGAAGTGCCTCAATCACATTCCATCATTCTTCATAATGAAGCTACGGATTCCACTAATCGTTTTGTTTAGCTATTGATCTACAAGCACCAAATATCGAACATCCAAATCAAACTAAACAGTCATACTATGACCCTTCCTTTGGATGGTCCCAGACTGAAAAGCATACCTTTCAACAGTCCACAATCCCATTAGGGGAAAAAAATCTCACTCTTCAGATCATCAACTGACATCCACATAAGTGACAACAAAAGATAGGCATCAAAAGATTTTTAAAAAATATGGAGCTACCGGAAAACGCAGGCTGGAATAAGAAGTGCATTTAGAAAGGAATGCGATCTTATTGTTGACCTTTTACTCTCCATAACTTTGGGCATGGTTGTTATGAGTATACTAGAGGAGCATAAAGCAGATTGGTGCAAATTATAACAGGTTTGACTAGCAGTTACTGGACTAGAGTTGACTGAAGCAGATTATTAACTAACAGTTAACAGATTAGGACATGTTAAAGCAAATAGGACTAGATTGAAATAGTTTGGAAGCACCAAAGCAGGTGGGAATAAGTTTGACTATCAGCTAATAGATTTGAGCACATTGGAGCAGACTGGAGTAGAATTATATTACAGAAGGTTGAAGCAGATTGGAAGCCTTGGAGCAGGTTCGATAACAGTTAGTAGGTTTGAGCAGACTGGAGTAGGCAGCAACTTAAATATGCTCACAACGAACAAGTCATTTGTTCATATCACCCATATAGGTCATCAGAAATTAAGCATATGGAGCAAGTCAATTCGATACCTACAACTCCTGATTGATTAGCACTGAAATTTTAAATCTAGTCTTCTTCACAATGTGATGTAGAAATGGGAAACACACAAGATATCTCAATTCAAATCCAACCAGTCGGCACAATGAGCCTGAGAGCAAAGATAAAACCTCAACAGTCTAACCACATATCTTTACCATCACACAAGACATTGGAGAAGTATCAGCAACTAGCCAATACACTCTATATAACTCATAGACGGCATCAACCCAAGTATTAGATGAATATTAAGGACACATATCAATTTCTAAAAGCATTATTAGCTAAGGTTGGAATTTGGATAAACGGCAACAAATTGCCCACGCAAGTTGGGGGATTGATAAATGACACCATGTGAAGGCCATACGTAGCTTATACTCCCTTTTCCTTCAGTCAAGGGTCTCAACATCCCACCCTAAACAATAACTATATGTAGCTATTCAATTATAAGCTATAGACAAGGTTGAAAATCTATACGCATCTTCAAAATGCCACCCTAAAACCAAAAGTGACATTCTTTCTGGGACCAAGACATTTGATACATTTATAAAAATTGACGGAATTTCCACAAACTTCAACCACATCCCCTTTTTTTCCCTCTCTTAACATTTCTGATAGTTTCAAAAGGGCAATCCACTACCTGCAGGGTAAATTTGACAATACCCAATGTCCTGCCAACTGAATACGTGACCCAGCTCACGGCCTGATGCATAAGCTCAAATCACCTGTAAGATCCCGATTCTTCACCTCCATACAAAAGTACCAGTGTTCCAATCACCCAACGGGGACTAGCTAGAACACTTTCCCCATACTTTCAATAGCAAATTTGACCAAAAACGTCAAAAAAAAACAAAGAAAGTCCCCAAAGATAATCACACTTAAGTGCAGAACCTTAAACTCATAAATCAATTAGCATAATTATGATCAATCAAAACCTAAAATGTCAAATATGACAGAAGTGTCGTCATAATTAAATGTGATCAAGAAATTCAGAAACGAAAAACAACAAACTTGAAGACGAATTCAAGATCTGGGACTATCAACCCTAAAACACGCGAAATGACTAGCTAAATCCAATGGAAGTGGAGGGGAATAACTGGCACGAACCGCAGAAGGAGTCTCGGCTCCACCAGCGGAGGTGGCTCCGGCGGCCGATCGCCGGACTTTCTTCTTCTCGGAGCCGGCTTTCTTCATCTCCCTCTCTCTCTCTCTCTCTCTCCCCCCTCTGGGTTGTGTGACTATTGGGGGGGGGGTCTTAGGAGGGGCAACGCATGGATGCTCGAAACGAAACGAACGAAACAAAACGTTGCTCAGTTTTAGTTAGTGTCCTTGATCTGAAGAATGAGTGCTGAACTGCTTATTCACACCACCACGTCACTCCTCGCCGTTTTAACTGTTAAAAAAACTAAGCTCTAAACCATTATATTTTGGGTGTAATGTGTTGTCAATAGTAGTGTTAGATCATTATAACTAACTCTATATTTATTCCATATTAGATTAAGCACAATTTATTATTCACTTTTTTAAAGTTGTATCAAATAGAGTAATAAGATTGACGATTCTGTGAATATCTTACTTATAATCTGCCTCATAAAACTCGCCCTTGAAATCAAACATCTATATCCCTACAAATCACATAAATGTGCCAAGCGAAATGATAAAGGCGCTGTTCGGCAAAATTAGCTGTTTAGGTAGCGTATAACGGTTCAGGTAGCGGATAGCGTTTCTAATTTAGCTGTTAGCGGATAGCTGTTTAGACTAGCGGTTGAAACTAATATGTTCGGTAAATTTAGCAATTATGCTAACTGATTCATGTAAATTGACATAAAAGGATATAGATAATTTCCAAAGATAAAATTTTTAAAGGATATTTTTTGGATAAAAAATATAAAACGCTACTTTTAAATGTCAAACGTTAATACTATTAGCTTTTAAAAAACGCTGCTTAAAACACTAAACGCTACTTGAAATGCTAGTCAAAACACTAATTTACCGAAAACTAAAAATTAACTAATTAGCGTATTGACCTGGTCAAAACGCTAAACCCCACCCAAAACGTTATTGCCGAACACGGTCAAAATTTGAAAACCTTTACTTGTGAAAATCTAATAAATTCATCTATATCCATATATTCTAACATTTCGAAACATTAACTTACCAGTCCCTACATTTTATAAATAAGTCCTGCTATTATGAACTATTTTTTGCTACTCCTTGTCACTCATTTTTCCTTATCGATCACTTCTTCGTCAATCATTACCACTCATGATCAAAAATAAACGTGAAAACGAATCGATCCTGAAACCCAAGCCAGTAAAATAACGGATACCCAAATATAAAATTAACGAAAAAATGGCTCACTGGGCAAATACGTATGGACGGACCGTGAGTCTATCTTCACGGATGAGAGAGAGAGAGAGGCCAACTTGAGTCAGTTGAGTGGCTGGTGAAAGCCTAATCCAAAGTAAACCCAGAAATCAATGCAAATGCATCATCATCATCATCATCATCATCTAATTCTTGACAATAATCTGAATCCTGAGACTCCTCCATTACCATTTTCCAATCATCCAACGCTGCTTCTATTGCTTGAATCACAATAAACACAATCCTGAAATCTTGTCGTTCTCCTCCTTAATTTGCACAGAAGAGCTCTTGATCATCATGGAGTCGTAGCGAGGAATCAGAAATGGAGAGAGAATCCAAGTTCGTAGTGGATCCAGAGAAGGCTAGACAAGCTCTCAAGGAATTAGATCAGCAGCTTGGGATTCTCTCTAGGAAGCAAGTCAATCCTCCTAAAATTCGAGGTCTCTTTGCCCCGCTCTCCTTTCCCACATATTTTCATTTTTGATGGGGTTTTTCAGGGGCTCAAAGCGTTTATTATTAGTTATTTGTATTAACTATTTGGATCCTATTTTGATCCTATTCAACAAATAATTATTAGCTATTTATTATTAGCTATTTGTATTAACCGTTTATTATTAGCTATTTGTATTAATTGTTTTTAGTAGCTGATTGCATTAGTTGTTTTAAGAAAGTGTTTGGTGAAATTGACTATTTAAATAAAAGTTGTCTAATAAAATTACTTTTCCGTCCTTAACTCTATTTTATTATTTATATACACATGATTTTTATTCATAGTATTCAATTTTTTTCTCAATATTTATGAATTAAAATTTAAGTAATATGTACAATAATATTTATTCATAAAGTCTTATTTTGTTAATTGTACTTATGTTTATCTAATCTTCTTTTTAATATTACGAAGTAAAATTACACAACATCTACTACCCACAACATTGTTTGCTTTTTATTTGGACATAGAATTTGTTTATTATTAGTCTGTTTTTATTTTTCATTTTTCAATATGAGGTGAAATTTACGTGACATTTAAAATATTTATTATATAAAATTAATTGATGTAAATGATTTAATTTTTTGTTGGAAACGATAATTGATGTAATTTAGGTCAACCTTTGGGCACTATGGTTATTTGGAAACTAAAATCCAAGCAGTCATTTGGAAAAGTTTAGCTTTTTCAGAAATGGTTTTTTGGGACCAAAGTCGTTCCAAATATCTATTAATGAAATACCTAAAATAGCTGTTTGATCAGGCAAAATGTTCCCAAATACTCAATTTTAATCAAAAAGTTATTCAAACATCCAATAACCAAAAACCTCCTTAATATGTGATTGTCTAATTCTGTTCGCGAAACAGACAGTTCGTGAATTGTAAGAACCCAATGGAAACACATGTTTCGATTTTATGTGCAAGGAGTAATGCTATCTTGGTGAAAAATTCCAGCGTCGAGTTTGAACAGCAATTTAAAGGAGCAGATGAAGGCTGAGAGTCCAGAAATCTCAGGATCATTCCTAGCATTCACAGCATTTAGCCTTTTTGCTTTCACAATTTTCTACAACATACTCTTTTTGACGGTCATAAAGCCATCCATGGATGTACCATAATCATCACTTAACCTTGTTTTCTTAAATCTCTTTTAGTATTCTTGTACGGCCTACTTGAAGATGCAATATTTGACGTCTTTATCAACAGGTGGGCTTACTTGTGAGTTGTAACATACAAAATTTATGACATAAAAAGGAAAGTATTGTACGTGTTCCCAAATCATTAGGGTGGGGATGGGAAAGACTACTGGTGTATTAAGTTATGCGGTCGATCTTTTTATTTACTTATTTATTTTTTTGCATTTTGCTTGAATCACAATTAAGCATTTTAGGACATCATATCAAAAGTCAAGGAACCGGTTGACTCTACCTAAATCAGCCCATTAGAAGGTACTAAGGGCATGAGATATAAAGGAATGTCATCGCAGCATATGTCACCGACCGCCACGGCTTAACAGTAGCTTGGGAAGAAAGGGGAAATGGCATCCAGGAGGGAGTAGGGAAAGGAGGACAGAGTATGGGCCTCGAGACTACTCGAAAGGGCGGAAGGGGGCAAAGCAAGGGTGTTTGTCGGTTAAAAATTAAGGAAATGCACATGGTGACAAGGGGAGGGATGTGGTGGTTCATGTGACTGAGATGACATTATACATTAGGACTTACATTAGGACTACAAGCTCCCTCGTAGCATTAGGGGTATATTGAAGGCAAACCAAATTTCAGCTTCCAAGTTCAAAGCTCATCTCATGAGCTTGCATCAGAGTTCGGTTTGACTCGTGATTCGGTGAGCTTGATATGATCAAAATACAGCTCAGCTCTCCCAACATTCGTCTAAAACTCAAATCTAAGTTTGGCTATTCCTAGGTTTTGAGCCTAAGCTTAGCTTGTTTGAAATTACTTCTCTTTTAGATTCGAATATGGACCTTTCTTCTTGAGATTTTGGTGTACAATGATATTCTTTGGCAAATCAAACAGAATTGATGAACGTGCTTACTCTAAGTAATATGTGGATAATTGTCGATGTCCCATCATCAATAGGTGATGCAATGATGATCAATTGGTAATAAGGTTAGGGGTACAACCTTGCATAGGTGCTCTGCCTTTGCCAGTACATGAGCACATAAAAAGATGGAAGTGTAACTCTGAAGGGAAGAAAAAAAAGAGAGATTGAAAAAGTTTGCATTAGGAAACCAAAACGATAGGAAAAATTATCAGCAGGTGTTGGCATTTATTTGTAATTACCCATAGGTGTTATTGTAACTGCCCAACTTTGCAAGAGCTGCTTTTGAGGTGGCAAGTTATTGGCTGGAGAAATTTACTTCGTTACCCTTATATAGAGGGAGATGTAGAGTGTGCAAGAAGGGGGTTAGGAAGCTTTGTTGCGAAACCAAGTTTTAGGAGTCTGTCATTGCTCATCCTGCCAACTGATGATGGAGATTAGTGACTTCATGTAACAGAAGGAAGAGAAAGAGAGTAGAGGTTGCAGAAGAGGCATGACTAAAGGCAAAGGAAGTGGAGAACGTCTGAGCATGGACAATTCAAGTAAGTACGATGTAGATCTGAGCTCACAATTTGAGCTAAAAAAGTTCATGTACAAGTGAGAACCCTTACTTTGTGAATTTAGGGTAAGCACAATATGTGTTCTTTGTAGGTGATTATGATTATGGTCAGTGTAATTGGTATATATTTGGATAATGGGAATAATGAATGACAATGTAGTTTCTGTATCTTGAATTTAGCGGTATTAGCTGAGGCAAGTGGGAATTTGTTTGGGGTGGGATGATGTTTGTCTTTAGCTGGAGAAGGCAAAGAAATTGGGAACTAGTTGTAGTGGTGTCCATATGTGGGTAGAGGGTTATATTAGCATTGAAGGTGGCGTAATTTGTGGTGTGCTGTGTTATTAGGAAACCTAGTGCGACTTGGTAAAGTAATTATGTAACTAGTGGACATGATAACATGTGTCATGTGTTGAACCCTGCAAACAATTGGAGATATCTAAAGAAAATGGTTTTATAGAGCGGGATGACCGTGATGAAGAAGTATGTTGTGGGGTACGCATATGAATGGGAACTCATGTTGAAATTGTAGTATGTGCTAATGTAATTAGTGTTCGTGATGGGGAGTTATTCACCCTGAATATAGTAATTGACATGTGAAGGACATGTGGTTTACAATGCAGGTATGTGGTAAACGTAATTGGTACTGAGAATCCTTTGACGGTTCAGTTGATGATGAAGGGTGGAGCAGTTGGTAATGGAGTATTTGCTGTGAATGAGATAGTTGTATATGTTAGGGAGGCATATTACAGGATGGGGGGAATGATACAATGACGTATGTGGGTAGGAATACTAGATGTGCATGGGTGTCCCAAAGAATGGGAGTGGGTGATGTGTGGAAGTTATTGGAGGAGGTAGTAGGGGTGAGTGTAACGGACCGAAAGGTGTGGTCTAACTTGAAGTATGACCGGAGGCTAATGATACCACTTCAAAGCGATGCTGATGTGGGGAGCCTAATGCGGGTTAAAGATGCTTATGCCTACATGTACATTATGGGAGTGGGAGGACCTCATGCTCGGCCTGCGGAGTTGACGGAGCAGTCATAATTGTGATGGAACTGTGACTCCGGGGGTTCAGTCGGGATGTTGTCGTAGTGGGGGCCTATTGCCGAAGGACAAGGTTCATGGAGGCGGAGTTTGTGGGGAGGTGTTAAGGTAAGGTTAATTGTCTTTGTGTTTGTTTGCTTCCAAGTTTGCAATTGAATAAGCTTTGTGTAATGTGTGGACAGTGACTGTTGTGTTTTAATTGTTGTGTTTGTGCAGGGGTGATTGGGTAGACGAAGTCGTGCATACATCCGCGCGAGGTGGGATGCAGTTGACATCGGGGAATGACTACGGAAATGAAGACTCTAGTCATTCGGAATCGAGATCTGAATCTGATGATAATGACGAGAGGTGGTATGGGGTCGATATAGAGTGGAAGCAGAGGATTATATTAAGAGAAGGACAATTTAGAAGAATGTCATAAAAGGGGTTAGGCAAATGTTCTCATCAGCTGAGTCATTTAGGTATACAATGTGGAAGTATGCAATTGCAAATAAATTTGATAATTACTTTGTTCGTAACTGCCGGCAACGAATTGTTGTGAGGTATACCGCTCAAGGCTGTGAATTCTACATATGTGTTAGGGGACACCTTAAAATGGATGGAATGGTAGTGAAGGACTTTAGAGGGGTGCATGTCCACACTGTAGGTGAGCAATGTCAGATGGGAAGGTGGGGTAGACGAATGATACGGGCGAAGCTTTTGTCACATCTTATTAATAGGAAGGTCCTATTGTCTATGGATTACTCACCTACTGAAATTATGAAGGATTTTGAGTTGGAGTTAGGGTTGTGGATGACATACATGCAGGTGTGCCGCTCGCGAGAGTATGTTCAATTATTGGTGATGAGAAGGCCAGGGAATCACTACAAGCTATTACCATGGATGTGTGCTGCTATTGAAAGGGTCAACCCTGACTCAAGAGCGTTTGTGGAGTTGGAAGGATGTAGGTTCAAACGTTTGTTTGTCGCTTATGGAGCTTGTCTAAATGGATTCATATTAGGGTGTCATAAAACGTTGTTTATTGATGGGTCTCATCTTAGTAGGCCATATGAGGGGACTTTGCTTGGAGTAGTTGTACTTGATGCCGGCAACCACCTATTTGACGTTGCGTATGCAGTAGTGGAAAGTGAGAACAATGATGATTGGTTGTGGTTTGACTATGCTGTATGAGTGTTTGGGAGGGTTGAAACCCGTGATAATGCCGGATAGGCATAAGGCGCTTGTGTATGCTGTCCCTCGAGTATTTGGGTTGGAGAACCATAGCTATTGTACCGTACATATGAGGGAGAACTTTGTGGGCTATGATGGGAAAGTAGGGATAAGGCGTAACACTTTAAAGGACCTCATCAATGTAATGTTTGGTCGAGTGGCGTATGTACCGACATTAGCTAAGTATGGCCAGGCATTGCAGCAGCTACGGCAGTACAAGCGTGAGTTGGCATGTTGGGTAGAGGATAATGAGCCACAGCGTTGGGCACAATCCAAGTTCACAGAGGATAGGTGGGGGAAACTGAACAACAATCCCATAAAGAGCTGGAACAATTGGATGTGTGGGTTGAGGCAAATGTCAATCCCTTGCCTAATAAGTGGCCATCTCCAGAAGCTTGGAAAGAAGATGGACATGCGAAAGGCTGAGGTGGAACAATAGAAGAATGGAGTTGGGGAAAGGATAGAGAAGAAGCTGAAGAATACACTTGAGAAGATAGGTATAGTTACTCAAGTGGAGTTGTACAGTCGGTCCCTCGGTGAGTATAGTGTGCGGTTAATGAACAATCGATGCTTAGTAGTGAAGGTTAAAGCAAGGACCTGTAGCTGCAAGGGGTGGCAGTTGCGCGGACTACCTTGTGTTCATGCTATGGCAATAATTGATAAGGAGAAACTGTAGGTGTATAACTATGTGTACCCTTGTTATAAGGGCCCTGTGCAGAAGGCAATTTATATGAATGTTGTGCATCCGATGGAGACCCATGATTCGAAAACCATAGATGCTAATATGGGTGCTATGGTGGGAGGGAAGGAGTTGGATGATGATCATAATAGACGAATATTGCCAGCCACAGAAGCGACACATTGAATAGCAAACCCAGATACTGAGTCTTCGTAGGTATTCCAAATGCCACAAGACGAGCCACTACAAGAGTACTTGCCGCAATGCAAGAGCATATTTTGATGACAATGATTCTGGTGTTGTTGTCACCGCGGAGGACTTGTTCATTGGGAATCTACCACGTTGACTGCCTCTACCAAGCAGCCAGCAAGGATGGAGGGTATGCGTTATTATGCTGCTACTCCTCAGTGGGTACTGTAATCAAAAATCGCTGATAAGGTGTGGTTGTTGTTGTGTCCGGAAGGTGTTGTAGCATTGTTTGCATTTTTTGGAATGTGTATGTATTGTGTGTCGTTATGCGGAATGGTCTTGCTGAATCCACATACTGACCAACTATATTGTAACTGCTTCCACCTGGATTGGGCTCCCTAGCAGCACTCATAGGTGCTGTGTAATGCAGGACAAGGGTCGTCATCCACGGTTAGCAGCTTCATAAAGCCAGGTTAGCATAAGTGTAAATGTTGAGGAACTAATCTATGACGATATTGGTGGTCGTACTGAACTGAGTATTGCCCCAATACTGCCACATGAACTATTGTCCCGGAGTTGGGAATATTTTGTGAAAAATAGCAATTTGCCAACTATGTTATTTTGTAGTACTATGATGGGAAATGCATAGTAGCATTACTATTATGGGAACATATCACTACGAATATGTAATATTCAACTAACATTGTTGATAATATTGTAACAGCACCGAATGTTGTTCGCAGTTGTCAATGTTGTTCATTTCGGCGACATAGGTCGGAACTGTCTCCAAATTGACACATGTGATAGTTGTGGGAACGATACCTAGTATTATGTATACTTAGTGACAGTGAATTGTACCCCCCATGGCAATGATAATGACGGATGTGTTTAAATGATTGTTGTGCTGTGGAGTTGTATGCAGGCACTAGTTACACAACTCCAACAACATGATGCATTTGATGGCGCGATTGCATACATAGTTATGGCTACATATCTCATCGTCCGCCCCCATGTCCTGTGTCTCGCTCTCTCTCTCTCTCTCTCTCTCTCTCCCCCTCTCTCTATGCACACACACACACACATATACATACATACACACACACACACACACACACACACACACACACACACATATATATATATATATGTGTCTTTATCTGTGTTGTATGTTTGTACGTATGTATGTATGTACATACGTATGTTTGCATGCATGCATGCATGTGCATATATATACATATATATGTATATAGGAATACACACACACACACACACATATATATATATATATATGCATGCATATATGTACATATGTATTTATGTATATATATATATATGTGTGTGTGTGTGTGTGTGTATATATATACATATATATATATATATATATATATATACACACACACACATATATATATATATATATATACACATATACACACACACACACACACACACCACATATATATATATATATATCTATGTATGTATGTATGTATTATGTATGTATGTATATATTATGTGTGCATGTGTCTATATAAATATACGTAAACATTTATATGTGTACATATATATATATATCTATATATATATATATATACACACACACACACATATGTTGAATTAGAGAGTACACAACCACAAGAGGGGGGTGAATTGTGGTGTCCGATTTTCGCAAGTTGCTGACAAACAGTCTTAGACCCTGTTCGCACAGGTTGTTTCTGAGATAAGCAGAAGCGAAAATCCAACAAAATTGAATGCGGAAATAATGGACACAGGATTTTTACGTGGAAAACACCTCTAGCCCAACTGAGGTTAAAAACCACGACCTACCTCGTGTAGGATTTAAACACTTCACTAAACGGGCTAATCACGTTACAATAGTAACACACCTTGTTACAACTTGTAACACACGTAACCTGTCTTCCCTAAGACAAGTTACCCCACGTCCAAAATCCCCTTGATTTGGACACACACTCTACTCACTCTTGTGAAAGAAGAATGTAAAGAAAAAACACCCTATTACAATGCTTCTCAACTAAGCTAATATAGGGTACAATGAAGTCCTAGTATGCCAACTTTGAAAGCTCAATTAATTCACTCACAAGGCTCGGTTTTCTTTTCAAACGTTTTAGCTCATGAACTCAGATTTTTTTCTCTTTGAAAACCGATGTCTCCAAGATTGTAAGAAGCCGCCTTTTATAGTGCTTGGAAAACAATTCATCAAATTTTTGGAAACTAAAAAATCTGAAGAATATAGAATCCTTTACCCACAAGGGATGGAAAAACTATTTCTGAAATTTTTGGAAACTAAAATCCTAGAGAAAATAGAATCCTTTAGCTACAAGGGGTAAGGTGACATGAGCTGAAAACACTTCCTGAACCGCGTGCATAAGGCGGTGTTCTTCAGCAGCTAGCCCATGTTTTTCTCAACTACCTTATCCACTTGCCAAAAATTGGATATTCTTTTTATTCAAAAAGATTTTGTAAATCCCTTAAGATTTTTGATAACCGTTTTTTAGGGTAAAGAATAAGATACTCCATAGAAAAATCTTTCTTGCAAATCTTTGAAGAAGCTGCTCAAAATCCAAAAGATAAAAATCGTGCAAAGCAGTTTTTCGCAGCTTATTCTGGAAACACCCTGATCGCCCTGTTTCCAGGGTTGTTCTGAAGGGTGATCCGAAATATTTTCCGAAAAGCAAAACCGTTTCCAGTGAGTGGTAAATTAAAACTTTCTAATTGGCATATTAACAAGAGTCTAAAAATATAAAACCAAATCAAATCAAGACATCTTGTTGTAACCACTAGTCATCTTGTAGAACGACTTTGCTGCAAACACTTCACAGAATATGCTTCAAACACCGCACGGAACCTGTTTGTCACAGCTGCACATATCTTATGTTTCAAACACTTCTCAGGATATGCTTCAAAACACCTCACAGAACCTGTTCCTCACAGGTGTTCTTACATTGCTGACTTGAGTACCTGTTCTTGATAAACCATTAATCAAGCAGTTTTAATACATTGAGAACAGCAGTAAGGTCCTGTTTGGAAAGCCTGTTTGGAGCAACAACAACAACACTTGGATTTGTTATCATCAAAACTTTATACATTCTAACAAATTCCCCCTTTTTGATGATGACAAACCAAGTGACCATATTGACTTTCAAGGGCAATTTAAGTGATTTGTACCAATTATTCAAATTCACATGAAGCAGTTAGTATCGAAAAGATTGTAAGAAAATTAACTCGTCCATGGCAGAACTAAAACAATATTGGTCAACCTATCTTCCCCCTTTTGGCATCATTAAAAAGTAGAGGCGAACAGTCAAACAGAGGGTGTTTGCTATCACCACCACTTGGGTAATGGAGGAAAGTCAACAGGCGATACACTCAAGTGTTTTGGTACGGTAATGAGATTGGCCATCCTAGTCACACACAAGCAATTCACAACAAAAAGCAAGCAAGGCAAAGCCAATCAAAAAACAAGATATCCTGTCATTCATCAAAAGAGTGCAACAGAGTACAAACTGATTCACCAAGAGAAGTGAGAACAGGCTATGAGAACAACAGATGGGAACAGCTCATGAGGGGTGTTCAAGGAGCAGAAGGAGAAAATTTTGCTGAAAGTGAAGAGAGAAGGGCGAGGAGATCTGCATGGCGTTTTGCATTTAGAGCTTTTTCCTCGTCCAGGGCAGCCTTTACAGCGTTAAGCTCAGTACTGAGGCGAGAGTTTTCTTCCAAAGCAGCCTCAAGCTTGGTTGAGGAACTGCCAGGAACAGGAGGATGGGGTGTTCTGGTCCCCTGTTCTGAGGCAGACCCTTCAATCAAAGCATACCCACACCCCATAAGGGTGTTACTCCCGATCTCATCAATGAACTGAGCGCCCACCTTCTTCTGCAGTGTCACCCCAAAGTGCTCAAACACACTAGTCAGAAAGAAGTCGTATCCCAGATCATGTTCCCTAGTGGTGTTTGCAATTCTTGCAATATGTCGAATCATGATGGCAGGAAGGTTAATTTGCACTTTCGTGTCCATCAGATCCATCAAACACTGATCCATGGCATCAGCAAGATTGCGACCCTGGCCTCTGGGGATGACATTCTTGATGATAAACCAAAATAGCAATTGATGGAGCGATGTCATGTCCCCTTTCTTCACAGACTTGGGTGTTTGCAGGCTTGGTTGCTGGCTAAATTTCTGGGCGAGTTCCAGCAGCCTGGCTGTCCCTAGAATAGTCTTGTCTTCCCTCACATATATATCAAAGCCTGTAGAGGGAATCCCCAGAATGTCCCCTAATATCTTCGCATCAAAGCGAAGCTGCTTCCCATTAACAATACTTGTCACCACTCCTTCGGTGACAGTGCAGTTGGCATAGAACTCTACCAACTCATGTACAGAACACCCCAGCTGGGTGTTTGTAAACAACTCATACCACCCCTGTGCATGCAGCTTGTGCAGAAACACCCCCAGACCCTGTTCCTCAAAATACTTGACCTTTATAATTTTGCCCCTGACAACCCGTCTCTGAATCAATTGGGTCAGTTTGGCTGAGATTGCAGACGGGGTAGATTTCTTGGCTCGTTTAGGTTGGGGCTCAGTAGGAGGGTCTTGGGTGGAGGCATGTTTGAGGGAGGCTTTTCTCTTGGGAGTTTTGAGGGGTGATGGTTTTGGTATAGGAAGAGGCTTATCCTCTGAGGACTCTGAGAACACGGGCGTGCCCTGTTTGAAGGCAGTGTTCTCAGTGTCGCTATCTGATGAAGGCTCAGAGGAGGAATCAATCTCCTCAACAACAGGGGCTGACTGTTTGGCAGGACGAGGAGTGGAGTGAAAAGCTATTCGGGCTGATTTTCTTGTGGGTCTGTTTGTGGGTTTGGCCGAAGAGGGGATTTGTGGTTTTGGTTTGACAGGGGGTTCACTTTTTGAGGGCGCTTCAGTCTGGCCGCTTTTAGGCCTTGATGGTGGTCGTGTTCTTGGTACTCTAGCACGCCTAGCCACAATTTTGTACCTTTTGCGTTTCTCACCGGTTTGTGTTACTGGTGTGGCTTGTGCAGGCTTAACAGGAGACTCCTCCATTTGACCACTACTTCCCCCTTCTTCTTTTGACAAATCCTCCCCTAGGTCATCCCTAAAAACTTCAGGCCCTGTTTCTGACCCTGTTTCCTGCTCAGGAAACAGCCCAAACGAATTGATGTCATCTAACCCATGGTCCAACAGAAAGAGTTCATCTAAAGCCCCAATTTCTCTTTCAGATGCCCCAACAAGTTCTTGGGGTTGACATGCGCCCGTTTCACCAAACAAAATCAATTCCCACCCAAATTTGTACGGGATGTCTTCCAATTTCAAATTCACTGTTCTAAGGTCGATACTTTTCAAAAACCCAAAAGGTTTATAGGCAATGGGTCGAGGAGGTTCAGTATTTTTACCTTCCATGAGGGCCGTCAGAAATTGTGTAGGTGCAAACAGGGCTGTGGCTGTTTGCAAGGCTGTGCCCTGTGTCTGGTTGCCCTGGGTCAAGGTCGAGGAGCTCTCGAAGCTAATGGGGAACGCCATTTTTCAGAGGAAGGAGAGAGATTAGGGTTTCTTGAACAGAGTTTCAAAGCAAGAGAGTTTCGGTGGAGGTGAGAGATTGAGCAAGAGCTTTAAAGGGAGAGAGAGACGTGCGAAATCTTTAAAAGATTTTGCCCGTTTTTGCAACGGACTTTAGCATTTATTGCGCACGCCTCGGGAAGAGATTAGCAGTTTTCAATTTGTTGCACACATTTGACAAACAAGAGGCGTACCTGTTTCTGATGCTTGTTCTTGAGGTTACTTGCTCGGTAACATTGGACAATAAGGGCAATCTCATTAGACCTCAACGAGTGTCAGCAAGTTGCAAACCTCACATATGCTAAACATAGCACACAAGTTGATTGCAAACAAAAATTTAACATGTTGTACCCGTCACTTTTAAATTTTGCAAACAGGGAGAGAGAACAGGTTGGTCAGGTTGTTCTAATTAAGCCTAGTTCGAGTCTATTCCTTTCAAATTGTTCTCTACTCAATGCCTTTGTGAATATATCAGCAATTTGATTTTCAGTGGCACAAAAATTCATTGAGATCACTCCCTTTTCAATATTGTCTCTCAAGAAATGATGACGAATGTCAATATGTTTTGTTCTTTTGTGTTGACATGGATTTTTGGCAATGTTAATTGCACTTGTATTGTCACAATAAATAGGAATGCATCCTATGTCAACACAAAAGTCCTTGAGTTGTTGTCTTATCCATAATAACTGAGCACAACAAGATGCAGCTGCCACATACTCAGCTTCTGCTGTGGACAAGGCAACAGAGAGTTGTTTCTTGGTTGCCCAAGATACCAAACAAGGTCCAAGAAAGTGAGCCATACCTGAGGTGCTTTTCCTATCAACCAAGAAACCTGCGTAATCAGCATCAGCATACCCAACAAGATCAAAGTTGCAACCTTTAGGATACCATAAGGCTAGATCAGGTGTATGTCTTAAGTACCTAAAAATCCTTTTAACAGCCTTTAGATGAGTTTCTTTAGGGTTTGACTGAAAACGTGCACATAGACCAACACTAAAAACAATGTCAGGTCTACTAGCAGTTAGATATAAGAGTGACCCTATCATGCCCCTATAGGATTTCTCCTCAACTGAGGGACTACCATCATCCATTACCAACCTAGTTGAAGGAGAGATGGGAGTATCAATGGGCTTGGCTGACTCCATCCCAAAACGCTTAAGTAATTCCTTAATATACTTTTGTTGATGGATCATGATGCCGTTTGAAGTTTGCTTGATTTGCAAGCCTAAAAAGAAATTAAGCTCACCCATCATGCTCATTTCAAACTCACTCCTCATCATTTTTGAAAATTCATTGCACAATTTATGATGAGTTGCACCAAATATGATGTCATCGACATATACTTGGACAATCAACAAATGTTCCCCCTTAGATTTTAGAAACAAGGTATTGTCTACCTTGCCTCTTGCAAAATTATTTTCCAATAAAAAGCTTGACAACCGCTCATACCAAGCTCTAGGAGCTTGTTTTAAACCATAAAGTGCCTTGTCAAGTTTGAAAACATGGTTAGGAAATTCATCACTTTCAAAACCGGGGGGTTGTTTGACATACACTTCCTCTTTAAGGTACCCATTTAGAAACGCACTTTTAACATCCATTTGATATAACTTGATCTCCATGTGGGCTGCAAAAGCTATCAAGATTCGAATGGCTTCCATCCTTGCAACAGGTGCAAAAGTCTCTTCATAATCAATTCCCTCTTCTTGGTTGTAGCCTTGAACCACCAGCCGGGCCTTGTTCCTAGTGACTGTTCCGCACTCATCTAGCTTGTTACGGAACACCCACTTGGTTCCAATGATTGTTCTATCCTCTGGCCGTGGCACAAGGTGCCATACCTTGTTTCTTTCGAACTGATGGAGTTCTTCTTGCATGGCTGTGACCCAATCTGAATCTGCAAGAGCTTCATTAATATTCTTAGGCTCAATTTTTGAGAGAAAAGCATAGAAAGCACAGAAATTTTTAAGCCTAGATCTAGTTTGAACTCCTGCATTAATATCAGACAAAATTTGATCAAGAGGATGTGAACTTTGGTATTTCCATGATCGTGGTGAAAGTGGGTTCACAGATATGCTCTCCATCCTAGCTGGAATACTTGGCGAAACAAGTTCAGGTCCTGTTCCCAAGCCTGTTTGGGAGCCTGTTCCTGAAATTATCTCAGAAGGGTTCGGCTGATGTTGTCCCGAACAGGGTTCCACCCTGTTTCCCCCTGTTTGGTTCACACCCTGCCTACCTTCCTGAAGAACAGCTTCAGGCCTTGATCTCTCAGGTTGATCCTTACCTGGTTCATCTTGAAGCAGCATGTCTTTTTTAACAAGACCTAGTTCGAGGTCTTCCTCCTGTGCATCATTCTCACTTAGAGAGTTAGTTTCATCAAAAAGCACATGCACACTTTCTTCAACACACAAGGTTCTCTTATTAAACACTTTGTATGCCTTACTATGTGAGGAGTAACCGAGGAATATTGCCTCGTCACTCCTTGGATCAAATTTCCCTAAGGCATCCTTTCCATTATTATGCACAAAACATTTACACCCAAAAACTCTCAAATGCAAAATATTTGGTTTTCTTCCTTTGAGGATCTCATAAGGAGTTTTGTTAAGAACAGGTCTAATCATGCATCTATTTATAATGTAACATGATGTGTTTAAAGCTTCAGCCCAAAAATTTCTAGGAAGACCACTAGCAACAAGCATTGTTCTAGTCATGTCCTCTAGAGTACGATTTTTGCGCTCTACCACCCCGTTCTGTTGGGGTGTTCTTGGAGCTGAAAAATTGTGATCAACACTATGCTCATTACAATAGTCAATAAAGCTCGAATTTTCAAATTCTGTACCATGGTCAGACCTTATGCATACCAAAGAGTGTCCTACCCTCTTTTCAGTCTTTTTAATGAAAGCAAGAAATTTTTCAAAAGTTTCATCTTTAGAAGCCAAAAACAAAGTCCAAGTGAAACGAGAGTAGTCATCCACTATCACAAGCACATACCTCTTGCCACCTCGGCTCATGATCCTCATTGGACCACATAGATCCATATGTATTAATTCAAGGGGTCGAGTAGTGCTTATACACTTTTTAGACTTAAATGAATTTTTGACTTGTTTGCCTTTGGCACATGCATCACATACCTTGTCATCATTGAATTTGATGGAAGGTAAGCCAACTACTAAATCTTTGGTTACAAGTTTGTTCAAAAGAGAGTGGCTTGCATGACCTAGTCTTTTGTGCCAAAGCATAACATCATCTTTTAAGGCACTCAAACAAGTCAAATTATTTTGGGGAAGAGTAGAAATACACACTTTATAAACATTTTTGTGTCGCTTCCCCCTCAACACAACATCTCCTGTGTTCATGTTTACAACCAAGCAACGTGTTGGAGAGAACACTACTAGGTTGTCTTTGTCACACAGTTGGGACACACTTAGCAAGTTGTGTTTTAAACCATCCACAAAATAAACATTGTCAATTGAATGGGAGAGTGACTCACCTATCTTACCTATACCGACAATTGTCCCAGATTTGCCGTTTTCAAATGCCACACTCCCTCCTTCTGATGCTGTAAGTGAGAGAAAATTGGATTTTTCACCAGTCATATGCCTCGAACACCCACTGTCAACATACCACAGCTGCCTGTTCCCTAGACTGTTTCCTGCACTGTTTACTGGGTTGTTTGCTGGGTTGTTCTCTCTCACTTCAGCCTGCAAAACAAATCAAGGGTTAGTTTTGGGAACCCAGATCCACTTGGGTCCCATTCCTTTAGACGTGTAAATCTCATCTTTCCTAACCCACATTTGTTTTACATGCACTGAGTTCTTTTTAATGGCATACTTTCTTATAGGACAAGCATATCGATAATGCCCCGTTTTACCACAATGAAAACAAACAATATTTTCAGGTAATCCCACATATTTGTTATTCACTGGGTAGGTCATCTTAGGCACAAAACCTAGTCCTCTTCTATTTTGACTATGATGAGTGTTTAACCATTCCAACGCCCTTGAGGACCTGTTCCAGAGCTTGTTTGCGGCAAGGTCCGATTCTAAGTGTTTTATTTTTTCAAGCAAGTTTCTGTTTTCTTCCAGCAAAGACTCGACCTTACCTTTTAAGTCAAGAGATTCTTTTTCTAGCTCAGTCAGTTTAGTGGAACAAGTCTCTTCTTTCATGAGTAGAGTTTCTTTAAGCACATTGATGTTTTCATGCAAGGCAAGAGTCTCTTTGTCAACTTCAAGCTTTTCTAATTTAAGGGTTTCATTTTCAAGTTCTAAATCTCGAACATCCCCTTTTAATTCAGCACATATATCCATTATATTGTACACTAATTTCTCAAGAGTTGATTTATTTAGACCACGTACCTTGTTCTTGAGTTGAGTCAGACTATCCGTTGACCCATCATCTGAATCAGTGTCACTCCTTGCCATGAGTGCTACATCAGCTTCCCCAGCTTCAGACCCTTCCTCATCCTCACTTGAATCTCCCCAGGCCGCGAGCATAGCTTTTGAGAACCTTTTCGCTGAGCTGCTTACACCCTGTTTCCTCCCCTGTTTTCTGGGGTGTTCGGGTTCTTGTTCTTCCTTGTGCAGTGGGCAGTTTCTCACAATGTGGTCCAGCTTACCACACTTGAAACACCCAGTGAACTGTTCCCGAGGGGTGTTCCTGGCTTTGCCGAAGTCCTTCCTTTTGATGTTTTCTTTGACTTTCTTGAAGAACTTCTTAAATTTTTGAGTCATCATGGCAATCTCCTCCTCCTCAGAATCAGAATCATCTTTTAAGGCCTTTAGTGCAAGACCTCGTTCTCTCTTTGTCTCATCTTTCTGTTGAGAATATTTCCTAAGTTCATATGTTTGGAGGTTTCCAATCAGCTCATCTAGGGTGATCTTGTTCATGTCCTTAGCTTCTTGGATGGCCGTTACTTTTGCTTCCCAAGAATGAGGTAAAATTCTTAGGATCTTCCTTACCAATTCTTCGGTGGTGAAGGATTTTCCCAAGGATTTCAACTCATTCGTTATGTGAGTGAAGCGAGTGTACATGTCCATCACACTTTCCCGATCACCCATCTCGAACAGCTCATACTTTCTCATAAGCAATTCAATCCGGGATTGCTTTACTTGATTGGTCCCTTCGTGAGCTACTTGCAAAGCATCCCAGATTTCTTTGGCCGACTCACATTCAGATATGCGAGTATATTCATCAGGACCTAGGCCAAAATATAGGAGTTTCTTGGCCTTGGCATTCTTCTCCATCATCTTGTAATCTTCAGCATTGAACTCCTTAGGCTCCTTGGGGATTGACTTTCCATCTTCAGTTGTTTTCTTAGGGATGAGTGGTCCATGCTTGATGAGCATCCACAACTCATAGTCCTCGGCTTGGATGTAGTTTTCCATCCTATTCTTCCACCAACTATAGTGTTGGCCATTAAAGTATGGTGGACGAGTTATGGATTGACCTTCAAGCATGCCTTGTGGAGTACTCATCTTCAAGGATCTCTCAAAGGTGTTAGCTTTTCAAAGGAGAACCTGCTCTGATACCACTTGTTGAATTAGAGAGTACACAACCACAAGAGGGGGGTGAATTGTGGTGTCCGATTTTCGCAAGTTGCTGGCAAACAGTCTTAGACCCTGTTCGCACAGGTTGTTTCTGAGATAAGCAGAAGCGAAAATCCAACAAAATTGAATGCGGAAATAATGGACACAGGATTTTTACGTGGAAAACACCTCTAGCCCAACTGAGGTGAAAAACCACGACCTACCTCGTGTAGGATTTAAACACTTCACTAAACGGCTAATCACGTTACAATAGTAACACACCTTGTTACAACTTGTAACACACGTAACCTGTCTTCCCTAAGACAAGTTACCCCACGTCCAAAATCCCTTGATTTGGACACACACTCTACTCACTCTTGTGAAAGAAGAATGTAAAGAAAAAAACACCCTATTACAATGCTTCTCAACTAAGCTAATATAGGGTACAATGAAGTCCTAGTATGCCAACTTTAAAAGCTCAATTAATTCACTCACAAGGCTCGGTTTTCTTTTCAAACGTTTTAGCTCATGAACTCAGATTTTTTCTCTTTGAAAACCGATGTCTCCAAGATTGTAAGAAGCCGTCTTTTATAGTGCTTGGAAAACAATTCATCAAATTTTTGGAAACTAAAAAATCTGAAGAATATAGAATCCTTTACCCACAAGGGATGGAAAAACTATTTCTGAAATTTTTTGGAAACTAAAATCCTAGAGAAAATAGAATCTTTTAGCTACAAGGGGTAAGGTGACATGAGCTGAAAACACTTCCTGAACCGCGTGCATAAGGCGGTGTTCTTCAGCAGCTAGCCCATGTTTTTCTCAACTACCTTATCCACTTGCCAAAAATTGGATATTCTTTTTATTCAAAAAGATTTTGCAAATCCCTTAAGATTTTTGATAACCGTTTTTTAGGGTAAAGAATAAGATACTCCATAGAAAAATCTTTCTTGCAAATCTTTGAAGAAGCTGCTCAAAATCCAAAAGATAAAAATCGTGCAAAGTAGTTTTTCGCAACTTATTCTGGAAACACCCTGATCGCCCTGTTTCCAGGGTTGTTCTGAAGGGTGATCTGAAATATTTTTCGAAAAGCAAAACCGTTTCCAGTGAGTGGTAAATTAAAACTTTCTAATTGGCATATTACAAGAGTCTAAAAATATAAAACCAAATCAAATCAAGACATCTTGTTGTAACCACTAGTCATCTTGTAGAACGACTTTACTGCAAACACTTCACAGAATATGCTTCAAACACCGCACGGAACCTGTTTGTCACAGCTGCACATATCTTTTGTTTCAAACACTTCTCAGGATATGCTTCAAAACACCTCACAGAACCTGTTCCTCACAGGTGTTCTTACATTGCTGACTTGAGTACCTGTTATTGATAAACCATTAGTCAAGCAGTTTTAATACATTGAGAACAGCAGTAAGGTCCTATTTGGAAAGCCTGTTTGGAGCAACAACAACAACACTTGGATTTGTTATCATCAAAACTTTATACATTCTAACACATACA
>JAKOGI010001612.1:0-92500 GCA_029747015.1 Carnegiea gigantea
ATAAGATCGTGAGGTAGACAACAAGCGGTTACAATTCGAGTCAGTATGCATACTGGATAAAACAGGGTACTCCTAAGAATAGCCTAACGCATCTTTGACACTCTGAAACATCTTTCTATTACATTTCTAGCAGATGAATACTTGATGTTAAATAATTCTTGCGTAGTTGTTGGCCGGTATCCACTTCTCCATTCATTCAGATGGTATCATTGCCCTCTATAATGGGCAAGAAAGCCTTCAGAACTCATAATCCCCGCATCTACTGAGTAATATTGGCCTATAATACATGAGAGAAACAGAGGAGGTTAACTCCTAAAGTGTTATATTGAAAAAAAAAAGTGGGCTGTTTTGAATAGTTACTCCCCTGCCATGTGGAATTCTGAATTCATTTCTTAGACTCACTGGATCACCAAGAACTCTACCATCAGTTGCGAATCCTTCTCAACCGGTTTAACATATATAAATTGCATATCTTGGGAGCATGAAGCAAGCAAGGTCATGGCGGTTTCACCCTTACGATTTCAATACCTAGGCTTGTCGACTCTTGGCACCCTTATCTTGATGTATGTTTCATCCAAAGATCCAATACAATTCTAAAATTAAGGATAACTCAATCAGATCAAGAATCTTGCATGAAAAAAGGAACTAAAGTATTACGAGGTATAGCTTCATACCTTGAACCACTTCCTTTGCACATCTCTGGAGTTCTCTTCAATAGGAGTTGGTTTCTTAAGCAACACACTTTGCAATCTCATAAGACCCTTCAACATCTTGTTTAAGCACCCACTAACATTCCATCGCAACTCTGAAATGCACTGTGGGCAATTCGATTCGTTCTATGGTGTCATGTTCAAAAACGAACCTACTTGCTCTTCGAATGGGACATACTTGCTATCATCCAACTTTCCCATGGCTCTTAGTATATCTACATATTGTGAAAAATCTATGTATGTCCATCCTGAGATGGTGGAAGCATTTCCTATCACTCTCATGAATCAAAACATTTACATAATCTATTCTCCACTTTGTATGCTCAGTTAAAGAGTATGACTTCTTTAGGGAGTACTACTCTCTATGATACTTCAAAAGATGACAAACAATTTGAAAAAACAAATCAACCATGTTCAGAACTTCCAACCATAAGACGATCAAGCTTGCATATTGCTTTCTCTTCGTCATTTTCCTTGTGGCTAAACTCAAATGAGCCATAGTTGTGAACTAAACAGTTCAAACAGAACAAATTCTAATCAGTTCCGCAGGCAAAATGCTGACTGTGAAAAATTAAGGAATCCTCTTTAAACTCACTGATTGCACAATGAAATTTCTAGCACACAGTAGCAAAGAATGCAGCATTTAAACAGATTTCTGAGCTAGTAAGCGTGTGATATAAGTTCTTTTTTTGGGGCAAAACTTCACATGGCTTCTGGAATGCACTTTTCAATGTTGTTGATTTAATTAATTCAGATTAGTGCGCAGGATGTTAATGATAATGAATAACATGAGCTAATTAACTTGATCAATCATGCACATAAAGAGGTGGATATACAACTAAAAACTTGAGTGGAACAAACTTCTCCAGCAATGAAGCGGCAAAAACTCTTCCTATGTGTACAAAGTAAGACAATTGGTGACTAAAACACCGAAAGTGTTGAGATGTGTCTTTGTTTGAAAGTAGAGAGCAGGCTCATAATTGCAACTTTACACGTCAAGCAATACAGTTTTGAAAATTTTTCACAGGCTCATAATTGCAACTTTACACGTCAAGCAATACAGTTTTGAAAATTTTTCACAGCATTGCAGGATGTAAATTGTAATGGGCATTACTCCCGATGGCCTATGCTATTCTAATTAAATCTCTCTCGGTTGTGGTAATTGCAAGGCTAATGTGATTGCATTGTCTATATCGAACAAAACAGGGTGATGCAATTAATGTTTTTATTTTAATTACATTCCCTAGTTGTTTATAGCAAACCAAACAAGCCCTAAGGTGCATCTCCCAGTCGAGTATAAGTTGATGCTACCTATGCAGCCACCTTCACCATAACTTGACTTCCTTCTTGTCTTTTGGATGATACTACTCTCTTTTGATTTCTTTTTTTTTTTTTTTGGTTGACCGACCTCCAAATTACTCTTTTTTAAAAGTGTTCAGGCGTAAATGTTCTCTTACCACTTTTACCTATCCACCCAAGCTCAACTGGCGATCTGTTGTTGTGTCTTCCTTAGCTATGCCCCTAACAATAAAATATCAACACAAACTCTCGATTTCATTGCTTAACAATCAATGATTTTTCTATCAAAATGGTGAAATTTGCATTATAACCCATTATTTTTCTATCAAAATGGTAAATTTTGTATTACAACCCTCCACATAAACTGCATGAAATTGGATGATGAACAACCCATTTTGTAGCCCATTATTTGGTCCAATCTCATGGAGTCGATATTCCTTATTGATTTTCACCATGAATTCATCATCCTCATCTAGAGGTTAGGACTTCAGAGAATGCTAGTCTAGTCCTGACAATCTTCAACATCGCAATCTTCAATATAGGAGTCGGGGAAGACATCCTTTTGAGGTTTGCACTTGCTATTTTATGTACATTTTCAGATCCCCTGTTACTTTCATTTGAATCATTTTGAGACTATGAGACTCCAATTTTGAGGGGCTAATTGCATTGGACTACACACGGCAGGAACGAGCCTGACTTGCCCTGAATTAAGCTTTCGCGTTGCTTCACACCATGCTTGTCGCCAAAACTTCTGAAGCTTGGTGTTCTCCTTTTTCTAGATACTCCATTACTCCTAACCGTCCCTTTTTGAATCTGTTTCTGCGTGATTCTGAGCCAGTGTTGCTCTTGCGTACCTCACCATGGCACTTAGCCGTCCCTTTTTGAATCTGTTTCTGCCGTCAATGAGCATGATTCCGAGCCAGTGTTGTTCTTGCGTACCTCACCATGGCACTTAGTGCAAGGCAGTGTTCATGCACCAAGGCACTACCTAGTCCGAACAAAACTATTATCAGGTTTTGAGATGCACCAATAATCTTAATCATGATCGATTGCTTCATCTCTACCATAATTTTGAGCTTCATGTTACTCCTTTGCAAAGACACGTTGGAGCTGTAGTCCATCATCCGCATTAGATCCAATGGCATTACATCCTCTTGGTTTGAATATATGAGATCAGAATTTCAACCAAATTACACATCACACATACACTAGACTCTCTTGTGCTGCAAAGGTTTGACTGAAGCAGTCGCAATAATATAGATTCAAACAAAGGCCAATTCATTACAATTATATATATATATATACACACACACACACACACACACACATATATACATACATATATACGCATCACACACACACTAGACTCTCTTGTGCTGCAAAGGTTTAACTGAAGCAGTCGCAATAATATAGGTTCGAACAAAGGCCAATTCATTACAATTATACATATATATATATATATATATATATATATATATACATATACATATATATACACACACATATATATATGTGTGTGTGTGTGTGTGTACATGTGTGTATATACGTACATATATATCTTAGATTAAAAAAGCCCGAGGCGCAAAAAAGCGCAAAGGGTCTTGGAGCCCGGGGCGCGGGCTTCGAGGCGAAGGCGCGGGCTTTTCAGACGCGAGGCGCACTTTGGCTATAAAATGCTCCAAAATCATTCCTAAACCATATTTCTTTGAAAATAAAGTGGATAATGACATTAAGTAGGGGATTAAACATGAAGATAACCACGAATAACATTGCAAATAGTCATAAAATACGAGAACATAACATTGTAGTGTCTCTAAGCGCACACCATGAGACAGTAGAAGTCTTAAAAGGCACCAACTAGCATAGCCATAGAAAGAAAGCATAAAACACATAGCACACAAAGCAAAATAACTCATAAAAGTGAACTAAGGATCCTCCTCATCATCATCTAACACACAATCAATTAGACAAGAAAATATATAATTAAAAATTTAAAACTGAGAATGTGAGATTCTCAAAAATACCATAGTCAATCAACAGAAGGTCCTTCAAAAATACTTACATCCAAAATAATAAATTAACTAGACTCAATATAAGATTAGGCCCACAGTGATTTTAATTTTTAAGCAAATGGAAGTGACTTACCCCAAAAAAAAAAAATTTAAGCAAATGGAAGTGCCCTGCCCCCTGCCCGTGGCCATTTTAATTAAAAGCATGAAGTTTGGCTTTGGGGGGGGTGTATTCGAGAATCCAATCAGGCAGAAGCGAAAAGAAGAGAAGAGCCTGGTACTGTCGCAGGGGCATTGTCTGCGACCAATTCATGCCCAAAAAAAAAAAGGAAAGAAAAGCTCGAAACCATTGCTATAGTGGTCGAGACACAGAGAAGGAGGAGGAGGAAGAGGGGGAAGATGAAAAATTGAAAGGAGAAAGGTGTAGAAGCACTTACATGGCCCGGTGGAGTCTAGGGTTTCGCTGAACAAACAGAGAGCAGAAGAAGACTTTAATATTCGCTAGCCCAGATGCACCAGAAAGCACGAAAGAGCAAGGTAAGTTGCAGTGGAGGGCCTCAAGCCCCTGAGATTGGCCTTTGTATTTGTTTTTTCCTTTTTTTTCCCGAACAGCACAGTTAAGATCAATGAAGCCCAGAAGGCGCGCGCCCCGCGCCTCACCCCGAAGCCCAGAAAAGCCCCAAAAATCCCGCGCTTAAAGAATGGGCTGCGCCTGACCCCCTTCAAGGCGCAACAGTGTGCGCCTCGGGCTTCTGTGGGCGCGCTTTTTTAAACACACACATCTATATAATATATATATATAATATATATATATATATATATATCTTATTTGAACACACATATGTAGCTAATAAATATGTACACTGTACATACACATATGGTACCATAACAACGTACATATACATATATACATATATAAATACGTATATATATGCATATATACATACGTACATATACGTCATATATATATAATATATATATAATATATATATATGTACAGGTGTGTGTGTGTGTGTGTGTGTGTGTGTATATATATATGATATATATTACACACATATATATATATACATACACCCGCACATATTTACATACATATATATATATATATATATATATATATATATATATGTGTGTGTGTGTGTGTCATACACACACACACACACACGTGTGTGTGTGTGTGTGTGTATGTGTGTGTGTAAGTGATGAAGTTAACTTGAGATTAAATTTATCCAAATTCTCAGCTAATCACTAGGCTAAGACCTCTTCTGCCTATTTGCTTATTAGCCTATTTGCTTATTAGGTAGGGATGAGGCTATCTTCCTTAATTTACAAGGGATGTAATATCTAGAATTGCTTCCCTTCACTATAAATTTGGAAAAGAACTGATGTGTAGACTTATTATGACAAAGAAACAGGAATGAAAATGGATTCAATGCATAATAGACAAGCGGCCTTCATGATGAACCATTCAAACCCCCTCCAAAAAAAAAGGCACAAGCATTCAAGAAAAAATATCTTGGTTATGTTCAAGCGTCATGAAAAATTATCCAAACTGAATAGTCTTCCAAGCAAACAAGTTTTCTTTTTTTCTTTTTTTTTTTTGAAACAGCAAAAAAGTCTTCCAAGAAAAAAAGAAAACAAATCTATGGAATAGAGGCTTTGGATTAATCGACATTTAAACTGTTATCAACTAGTCACCTGCTACACAACGATGACAAGAGCACTTGAAACCAAATCCCCCCATAAGGAGATTTTGCCGAGCTTCATGACCCATACTTGCATCAATGTAACATATACGAAGCTCTTCACCTGAAGGAAACAACTTGAAAACACAAGACTTAGAAAAGAGACTCGTCAACAAATTGCCAGTTAAGTTACCACATGAATTTTCATACAACACTAATACATCATATTTTTTTTCAGAATTTAGTATTATTTATTAGAAAACAACTCCTTGGGAAATTGCATTATGTCAGCCATAAGAGGGGGCTCAAATCTTCCTTTCAATTGTTATTTTCTATTCATTTACTTTCGGTTTTCCTCCTTTTTGCCTCTTTCATATTAATTCTCATGAAACATTGACCTCACAAGGATAAGCCATCGCTTATATAACTACCAATTAAAGCTTCCCGTTTTAGCTTTTCCGGCCTAGAAGCCTATTCACCATATGAAGTTTTAAGCAGCTAAATTCCAAACACCAAATGGAGTCCCGAACATCACAAAACTTAAAACGATGAGGCAAAAATTATTTAGACCTATACTACTTAATGATGACATAAAACACCTCCACATTTACACGTAAGATAAGGTGAGAAGGCAGTCATGTACTATGAAGAGCAGATATATATGTACGTTATGTGTAAGTGTCAGTGTGTTTGCATATGTGTGTGTGTGTGTGTGTGTGTAGAGAGAGAGAGAGAGAGAGAGAGAGACAGAGAGATGTGCACACACAGGCACACATGTATGCAAGTGATGCATATTTCCATATGCATCATTTTTATTCAAGTCCAATTTCAAAGAAGAAAAGGGTCAAAGAAGATCATGCATGTGCCTATTTGGTCTTCTTAAGTGAGTTCAAAGACTCGCGGCACTATGGAGAGGTCAAAAAGAGGTTAAACTTTGCTAGAAATTTGGTGCCGAATTCATCCCTGCGGAACCCGATTTTTTGTGACCACTTTTGGACAAGCTCAAGTGGACCCACAACTTGAGGGCCCATGTGCTTTTAAAGCTTAAGATTTCATCTTTCAAACAAGCCCAAGTTTGTTTAATTTGGACATCATTTGATTGGGCAAAATATCACTCAAAGATACGTTATGCTGATCCAGTCCAGTCTGAGATAGTTGCATTGTTTGGGCCATAGCTTTTAAACCGCTTATCCAAATTGAGCAAATGAGCCCATTCTGGAAACTAGACTTCCAGGTATTTCTATCAAGCCCAAGAACGCGTGATTTGGCCGAGTATTCTGGAAGTTATGCTCTGTTGAAGTTGAGGCAGTTGCAAGGATTAATGCTGGGAATATTAAGAGTCTTCGGTTACATATACTTGTGTGGCTGATATTGTGCACGTTTTGGAGGCTTCTAGATGGAGATATTCAGCTGAGAAATCCTAGAATATTCCTTATAACCTCCCCCACCCCTTTTATGATGAGTCTTTTTATTTTTCCTAAATCTTTTCAATTTTCTAGTTTTAATTACTAGGAGTTTTTAAGTCTTTTGGTTGTCTTTGTTTAGCCTATAAATAGGTGGCTTGTGTAGTTGCATTTCATCATTCAGAGTTGTAAGCTTTCCCAAGTGAAATACAATTACCTTTGAGTGTGATTCTCAAAAGTATTCCAAATACCTAGTTCTATATCTTGAATTTTGGCAAGTTCAAGTGGTGTTCTAGGTTCTCTTTTCTTTTCCAATTGGAGTGATTCCTTTGTGAAGACGAGAGGATTTGCCCAAGATCAAGTCCTTGAGTGGCTCCGCGAAGGATTATCTCAAGTGCAAGGTCTTGTTTATCCTTTGTTCTGTTTTGCTATTATTTTCATTCCACCTCAATCAACCTTCCATTTTTCTCTTTACTTTGGTTCAATTCTTATTTGGGTTTATTTGAGTTTGATTTGGTTCACTTACCACCCACATATACATCAATTGGTATCAGAGCCACGGTTTTTAAGTGACCCACATCACACCCAAGTACATCCCAAAAGGCCAAAATACAAACAAAAAAAAAAAAAGGCACAAACCGGCAAACCCAGTCTCGAAGACCAGAGAAGCAGCACGGTGCCCCCGTGCCGCCAAGCACGACCGTGCCACTCTACTTTTCTACATTTTCTTCAGCCGAAGCATAGCACGGCCTGACCGTGCCCCCTTGCACGACCGTGCCACTTTCCCTGCTGCATATCCTTCCTTCAAAGCATCTCCAACATGTCTACAAAGTCCACAAGAAGCGACCAAGCACGTGGGGAAGAGTTAGAAGCTCAAGTCACTTATCTTCGAACTCAACTTGGGCAACTTTTGGAGGAAAAACGAAGGTGGGTTCATAGCCCCACTCCCTCTCATCCTCATGAACCGATGGTGGTCGAATCGGAAGAAGAAGTCCTTCAATCCCGAGCCAATTCTAGTGACGAAGAAGCCCCAAGGAGACGAAGGCAAGGAAGCAATATTGGTGGTGTCCGAATTGACATCCCTGAATTTGAAGGCCAACTTGACCCGGACTTATTTCTCGATTGGTTGCACACCATTGAGAGGATCTTTGAATATGAGGACATTCCGGAGGAGAAGAAGGTGAAACTCGTAGCCCTTAAACTCCGCAAATATGCTTCAATCTGGTGGGCTAACCTTGGAGCAAAAAGAGCAAGAAATGGGAAAGGGAAAATTAGAACGTGGGCCAAAATGAAAGAAAAACTCAAGGCCAAGTTTCTTCCCTCTCACTATGTGCAAGACAATTATCTCAAACTCCATCGACTCAAGCAAGGATTCAAGAGTGTGGAAGAATACACTCGGGAGTTTAAACAACTCCTTCTCAAATGCGACTTGAAAGAAGATGACTCTCAAACCTTGGTAAGATACTTAACCGGTCTTGATGAGTCCATTGCTCATGTAATTGAGTTGCAACCTTACTCATCCCTAGATGACTTGAGTTCTCTAGCCTATAAGGTAGAGAAACAAAAGAAATCTAAGGAAAAGAGCATCTTTTCCAAGACTCCTTCCCGTCCTTTTTCTCAAGAATCACCTTACTTTCCCCCACAAATTCAAACCCCCTCACCCGCCAAAAGTGTTCCTCCCATCACCCCTCCACCTCCCACAAAAGTGCCCTCACGGCCAAAAGACCAGGTTCGTTGTTTCCGTTGTCAAGGGATGGGACATTTTGCATCTGAGTGTCCTAACAAGAAGATTGTTTCCCTGGCTGAGTACCAAGCTTCTTTTGAGGAGCATGACCATGAAGAAGAGGAAAGTTTGGAGGAAAAGAAGAAGAGGTTATCATAGGCCCCGATGAAGGTGAGTTGCTTGTCATTAGGCGAGCATTGAGCGGATTTGCTACTCAAGAAGGCTTGGAGCAAAGAGAGGCGTTTTTCCACACAAGGTGCACTATTCAAGGGAAAGTTTGTACCCTCATCATCGATGGAGGTAGTTGTACAAATGTTGCATCCAAAACCATGGTGGACAAGCTCAAACTTGAGACTACACCCATCCTAAGCCTTATAGCATCCAATGGCTAAATCAAGGCAAAGGTATATACATTTCTCATCAGTGCCTCATTTCTCTTTCTATTGGAGACCACTATAAGGATGAGATATTGTGTGACATTCTTCCTATGGATGCAAGCCCTATATTGTTGGGTAAACCATGGATGTTTGATCGCCATGTAATTCATCATGGGCGCCTCAACACCTACCCCTTTATTAAGGATGAGAAGAAAATCACCTTGACCCCTATTCCATCGTGCCAAAGCCCCAAGCCACAAAAGGACCGACAAGCCTTAACCCTCATCCATCCTTCCCAAACCCTTGCCCCCAAAGAAGATTTCCCACTTCCGCCTCTTCTCCTCACCAGGTATGACCCGTTTTATCATCCTCCCCTCACCCTCTTCTATATCTCTCTAAAGGTGATGCCCTGTGACCTCCTTCCCCAAAAGCTCCCATATTGTAAGCGCGACCCCTTTCTTGAGAGGCTTGCCAACCCTTTGAGTTGGAGGACAAACTCAAAACAACCCGGGGAGTATGATGCATATTTCCATATGCATCATTTTTATTCAAGTCCAATTTCAAAGAAGAAAAGGGTCAAAGAAGATCATGCATGGAAATGTGCCTATTTGGTCTTCTTAAGTGAGTTCAAGACTCGCGACACTATGGAGAGGTCAAAAAGAGGTTAAGCTTTGCTAGAAATTTGGTGCCGAATTCATCCCTGCGGAACCCGATTTTTGTGACCACTTTTGGACAAGCTCAAGTGGACCCACAACTTGAGGGCCCATGTGCTTTTGAAGCTTAAGATTTCATCTTTCAAATAAGCCCAAGTTTGTTTAATTTGGACATCATTTGATTGGGCAAAATATCACTCAAAGATACGTTATGCTGATCCAGTCCAGTCTGAGATAGGTGCATTGTTTGGGCCATAACTTTCAAACCGCTTATCCAAATTGAGCAAATGAGCCCATTCTGAAAACTAGACTTCCAGGGCTTTCTATCAAGCCCAAGAACGCGTGATTTGGCCGAGTATTCTGGAAGTTCTGCTCTGTTGAAGTTGAGGCAGCTGCAAGGATTAATTCTGGGAAAATGAAGAGTCTTCGGTTACATGTATTTGTGTGGCTGATACTGTGCACGTTTTGGAGGCTTCTAGATGGAGATATTCAGCTGAGAAATCCTAAAATATTCCTTATAACCTCCCCCACCCCTTTTATGATGAGTCTTTTTATTTTTCCTAAGTCTTTTCAATTTTCTAGTTTTAATTACTAGGAGTTTTTAAGTCTTTTGGTTGTCTTTGTTTAGCCTATAAATAGGTGGGTTGTGTAGTTGCATTTCATCATTCAGAGTTGTAAGCTTTCCCAAGTGAAATACAATTACCTTTGAGTGTGATTCTCAAAAGTATTCCAAATCCCTAGTTCTATATCTTGAATTTTGGCAAGTTCAAGTGGTGTTCTAGGTTCTCTTTTCTTTTCCAATTGGAGTGATTCCTTGGTGAAGACGAGAGGATTTGCCTAAGATCAAGTCCTTGAGTGGCTCCGCGAAGGATTATCTCAAGTGCAAGGTCTTGTTTATCCTTTGTTCTGTTTTGCTATTATTTTCATTCCACCTCAATCAACCTTCCATTTTCTCTTTACTTTGGTTCAATTCTTATTTGGGTTTATTTGAGTTTGATTTGGTTCACTTACCACCCACATATACATCAGCAAGTCACAAGAGATGCTAAGTTCAGAGTATTGATATACAACACATACAGATGAGGTGCAAACCATATATAAAGTATTCTAGACCTGCAAGATGCCATGGATTTGTGATTATATAGGACTAAACATGCGAATTGGTAAAACAGGACAATGAAAGGAAAGAGGTCTAGTTTTCACCAATTCCAATAAAATAGATAGAAGTATGATACATTTACAATGTGTGCTGCATGCAGGTACGAAACAAACCTTCTTCTATGTCACGAAGTGCTTTCAGTCTTGCATTAGTATTGTCAATCCATAAAATGTGTACATTGGGATCTGTAATAAAAGTTTCTCCAGATCAATATGAATTATGACAAATTGAATTATTCAGCTATTAAATGTGCTCTATTTTTCCATTCCCCCCCCCCCCCAAAAATATTTTTGTTCATTTTACCTTTAGGTGAAGTTGCACAAAAAAGTACAGAGATTTAAGAAAAAGACAATTTTCAAAAAGTAGGAAACAGATGTGAACATAGATTAAAAAGATACATTTTTAGTGAATTCTTATATTTTCTAATGTATCTTAGTTTAAAAATTTTTTTAAAGTTCTATGTGAAATGCCTTTATTGAAAGAATCACAAAGCAAAGAAAAGGAAAATTAGGGGCAAAATAGTCCTATTTTATGATGATTGTCTACATTCTTTTACTCATATTGTTTCTATTTGATTGTCCTAATTCCTAAATACTCCCCATCAATCTGCAATCAGTGCACAAGATTTACAAAAAACAAATCAGTATCACAATCCCTCTAACTCTCATTAGTATTTGTTTGGGGGGGGGGGAGAATCGAACCAATGAAGGATGGTCATTCTGAATTGAAGACAGTGAAATAGCTTAAACTTTTCATGAGTCCAGAGAAGAAAAAGATTTAGAGAATCCAACCCACACATTGACACGATATTGGCATCCATCAAAGTGTTGTTTCATACCACACCTCCCCAAACTCCCTCAGGTCAAAAGTCTCCCACTAAATGAGAGAGAGAGAGAGAGAGAGAGAAAGAGAGAGATCTATTATTGTTCAGTGTGTAGAAGAAGACGTAGCACCAATCAAAGATCTGTGCCAAAAAAGCACCGAGGATTTACCTTTCTTCCAGGGAACTACAACATCTGCATGTCCCCATCAATTTCGCAACATCTAGAGAACTGTATTCTGGATTTCCTTCCCAAATGCCCGACATCTCGTAGACATAGCCAAGAGATAATTTTTACACATTTGATGGCATTAATGTTTCCAAACAAAGGTAAGATGTCGAAGGATTAGGTTCAATGATTTTTGGAGTCACTGCATGGACTGCTTCCCAGCGGAAGATTTTGCAATATGTTTTAAGAAAATATTCGTCTACCATTTGCTTTCAAACTGTGTTTGAACCACATCTGTTTCATGCCTAGTTAGCTGATCACACAGAAAAAGAAACTTATGACACACACAAATAGAAAGAAGAAAGAAGCTCACCGCAATCATGATTGTAGAAAGACGGAAGAATATAGACAGCATTGCCAACTCCAGCTTCAGCCTCCACTGCTGCTGCTGCTGATGATGAAAGATCCTCGTAGGATGCAGTAACCACTTCAATCCGAAATGCATTAATACGTATCCGAGCCAGTACATCGGCATACCATTGTTTTGTCAGAACTTAAATTGTTAAAAGATCACATCAATCTGGAATTTTTGCCGTATGTAATGTTTCCATTATCTTACAGAAGAAAGTAACTCAATTACAAAGGATACATTCCAAGCGTTTGCTTGTCATATGTACTCCTTCAAATGTACTCCTTAGCAGGCCATATTCCTCATCCATCTGAAAATTTCAGCAATTAGCTTTCGAGATTTTTATCGCACAGATGCAAACATTATCATTATCACTGGCCTTTTGTCATCATGAAGGGTCCAATACTGGCTGCCATCAGTACACCTTATCAAATGTGGCTGAGATCTATTGACAACATAAAAGGAAGAATGACATATGCGACAGAAAGGACCAGCTGAGAATGACAGGTGCGGAGGGCTGAATACACATAGTGGCAGGGCATGCTTCCTTTTGCTGTGTTAGGAAAGGAAAGATAATTTACCTGCAAAAGAAAGGGGCGCGGGGATGATCTCTTTCATGCTAAAACATAGGACTTAACAAGTTCACAGTGGACAAAGTTATTGACCGCAGTCACGCGAAGAACACCACAGGCCTGTAACCCAGCTATCCATTGGAGTACTAAGCTACATAAGCTACAGTCACATTCGAAATTATCCTTAGCCTTTTTACGATTTGATCACCTAACTTACCGGAGGCAACATGCAAGCAGGTTGAAGTATGTCAATACAATCTGCAGATGCCGCACCAGAAATGACCATGCAAGCTAATCTCTTCACCAGAAGTGGATGCTTCAAACACTGATTTCTTCACAAAGGAAGTAGTCAAAAACATTCACATTCAGACATTGGCACAGACAAATTTCTCAGTAATGGGAGCAGTGTACATATAATCCAATAGACAGGAGAACTATGCTGAACGCTAATATTTGAACACAACCCTCCAATAGGCAACTTAAACAACTAATTAAAAAAAAGTATGCTCTAGAGACACATAGAACTCTAAAGATTTTAAGAATCTCCACATACCGGCAATGTTCATGGTATGTAGACCAATCCGCTTTCATCTCCAGCTCATAAAATGCCTGCAAATGATCACAGCAAACCATGAATATGAGTATATTAGCTCCTTGCCCAATTAAGAACAAAAATTTGTTCAATAATTTCCACGGTTGTGTACAATACCCATCTTTATAGGAAACACGTAAAGATACTATCTTGCATATGAAGATTTGATGCCTTCATTCACCCCGAAAATGCCAAGAGTATAATTTATGTAAAAGAGAAAGGTATACAGATTCACGAACACCTACTATACTGACATACTTGTACCTCGACACATTCAGCATTTTACAATAAATACCACAATCATTTACTTAAATTTAAAGGCTCCTATTTGAAAATTTCTCTGTATATATTTACAGGACCCAATTCGGAAATAAACAGGCAAATCATCAAACACACGGCGGGCATCTCACCATAACCGTTAAAAAAATTTATGAACTTAAAATCATGATTCAACAACGATGGCCACTAAACTGAAAGAACCAAACTCTAACCCTGCGTTGGAAAACCCAAATCAATATCACTACCTTAGATTGTCCTCTGCATTCATCGCTACAAAATGGTTGGGCCACAGCTTGAGCATCATTTCTGAGTTTCAATCTTCTTAAGCAATTGTAGCAGACGGTGTTGATTTTAGACAGAGAAGGATGAGAAACGAGAGGCTGGGCCATGTGGATGAGCTCGCCGGCTCCGATTCTTCGAGTGGCAAAAACGCCTCGACCCGCTGAGTCAGTGAAACGGACTCGGACTGGTGGACGCCTTGGTCGACTAATCTCTTCTTCATGGTTGGCGGTCGTTGTAGTGGTAGAGAAAGAGAATTTGGCAAGTGCGTTAGTCACGGAGAGAAAGAGTTTGGACTGCGGAGACAGCCAACGGCTACAACGTAGCACCGGCGACATCAGTTGCGATCGTCTGTCACGGACAGAAGGATGCGGATCAAACAACTGAAACAAGGCCCTCCCCCTGTAATGCACTCGGGGAATAGGTGGACTCGGAACTCGGTAGTCGGTACTCACTGCTCAGTCATCCATTTCGTTTTTTTTTTTTTTTTTTTTGGGATTGACTTGTAAGATAGCCGAATCTTTGTCTTGGGTCTTAGCTGTGTTCGTTGTGAGCTAGGCCAGATTATGGGCTGCATCAGGCGACCTTGACCCTTGCCATTGTAAATTTGTGATAGCGTATTAATAGGCTTTGATAGAACTTTAAACTACAAATCGTATAGCTGTCTTAAAAATTACGCTAAATACAATAAAATATTTTTCATTGCGGAATTATTGGACTGTTTAGAATTATTAGATGATATGCGGTGGTTATTTGCATGGGGGGTATGAGACATTTTATAGAGATAAAAGAGCATACATATTGGGACCTCATTATAGAATTTCTGAACACTTTGCACGTTGAGGTCACTCGGGGGGCTCAATGTCAAGTTGGGTATATTTTATTTTATTTGCAAGGGCAATTTTATGAATTGAACTTAGGTACCTTTAATAGTATATTTGATTTTCCACCTAGTATGGACTTACCAAACCGTCAAGTCCCCCATGAATTCAACTGGAATGCATTTTGGGGCGAAATTTCAAGGAGTTTTAGGTATAGTACTAGTTCTTCCAAGTGCACCCATGTTAGAAACCCTTACTTTCAAGTGGCTTAACGCATTCCTGTTTGTTATTTCTTTGTTCGGGATGATAGCTTGAATGTTTCGAGATTGTCTGAGTTATATTTTTTGTCATGTATGTTTGATGGTGTCCAAGTTGACCCTGGGGTTTTTTTGACCCGACAATTTTATAGTGCAACTATTAGCACTAAAGGTAGGATAGTTATTGGAGGTATAATCACAACTATCGCTTGATTTTTAGGCGTTGAACCCAACCTTGAGGATCGAGTATTTGGGTCCGAGCGGCTTTATCAAGCCGATTTTTTTCTAATGAACTTCTGCAAAGTAGAGGCTGGACGTTTGTGCTGGATCTATCATGGGGATCAACTTCTGCCGCTTCCTAATGTTGATCGGACCACCTTACTTCACCGAGATAACCTTCAATGGGTTCCTGACAATGCCGAGGTTGTTCAACCCACACCTCCTCCAACCCCATTTACTTATCAGGCCGGACCTAGCTCTTCTACCCCGCTGACTAATGACTATGCCAACCTCTAAACCACCCTTAGATCCATTCAGGAAGAGCAAGTATCCCTTCGAGCCTATGTTGCATTGAGAACGCCCCTCTTTGTGACTTTGTCCAAGAGCGACATGACGAGCTCCGTGGGATGCTTGCTACCCAAACTCAATACTTTCAAGACTATAAGGCTTGTTTAGGGACCTGACAAGATTGGCATATCTCTTGTAGTCAACCTCCCCACCCTCTTTCCCCACCTCCATTTTGATTGCTTCTTGCTACTCCCCTTCCCTTTTCTACTTTGCGCTCACATTGAGGACAATGTTCTGTTCAAGTATGAGAGAGTTAGTCAGTTAATTGATGACGTCTGATGCCTGACTTGGTTTGGTATGTGCTTGTGTATGCATTGTATATATTGTTCATGTTCGCATTTAGAGTAGCATTTTGGATTTAATTTTATGTAGCTAGACATGTTAGAAGTACATTTATGTTTCTTTTGACTTTAGGTTGCATTTTAGGTTTCTATAGCTTCTTTTCATAGTTTTTGCATTTCATTTTCTTGCTATTGTTATTAGGAGCATGCATTCACTAAAAAAAATGAAAAAAATGATGAGAAAAGAAATAAAAAATGAAAAAACAAAAAGAAAAATTATCCGATGATGATCTTTGTAGACTAGGCAAACTTCTTTGGTTTAGATTGATCCTTTGATTTGTCTAATTGTGCATAAAAGTTTTTAAGAATGCATTTGCGAAAATGAACTTCATGTTTTGACCATACATTGAACGCGAATTGATTACCCCATGATTCTTTACATGAGTGTTGGCATGTGTTTACTAATGAGCTAAGTATGACCATGGTAGATGTCTCATGAGGCTTTGAACTTTTAAAGACTAATTTATCAGTTTAGTCTCTTGTCAATTCATAAGCAACTCTTCCTCGGCATCATTTCTCTAGAACTTGCTTTGACTCACATTCAAGATCACATTTAGCATATGCATTTAGGCAACATGATTGAGACATTCTTTGACTTGTTAACCCCAAAAGACCAAATAGTCACCCTTGTTATGCATTATATATTCCTTGCTAGCCCTTTGAGCCTATATCCATTTTTATTGATTTGAACCTTTAAAGATAGCCTTTGGCCAAACATTCATCTAACCCTTAAGCCAAGACTAGAGGAGTGTTTCATCCTCGTAAATTGAGTTTGATTGGGAGTTAGTAAGGTATGTTGAGATCTTTTTAGAGGATTTGGTTGATTGGTGAAGAGATTTGTGCTCTTGTGTCATATATAAGAAATCCCTTGTCTTATTGTATAAAGCTTAGAGCAGAGTTGAAATTGAAGTTTGATATCGATTCCCTTGGCCAACTCTTTCGAAAAAGAAAAAAAAGCACAAAAAGAAACGAAAGAAGAAAACAAAGAAGAAACATAATGGAAAAAACAAGATTATTGGCTTCGTTTGGATTGTAAAACGTGTATATGACTTTCAACTATTTTTCTCTCCATTTGGTTGTGAAAGCGGATTTACTTTGTAGTTGAATTGTATTGGTCGAAGGAGAATGTTGCATAAGCGCATTGGAATCGTTTAGCTCTAAGTCTATGGCTTCTAGCTCCACATTTTCAAAATAGTCATTCCGCTCTTACCTTTATCCATGGCCCCGTTACAACCTTATAAAAGTCCTCATGATTGTCTAATGTGTATTGCATATTAGTGATGGCGAATTAGAGAGTCTTATCAAGCTTATGGTAGATTTGAATCTATGGAATGAGAATTGAGGGAACCTTCCTACATTTTCAAACACATATGTGAGGTTCTATCGGCGTTACTAGCTGCATTTGTTTCATATGTCGATGTGATTGTATTTGATGATTTTGGGAGAGGTTGATTTAAATTTGACATTGTGGTCTATCAACAATTTTGAAAACTTCATTTCCTAGTGCATTTGTTAAATGATTTTTGCACTTTTAGGCTAACTTTGGATCGACTTTGCCATTGAGATGCTACCAATGCCTTTCCTGAGGAGGTTGTAAATAATAATTTGGCCTTAGTGCTGCTCAGGCACAAGCAACAATTCAAGCATGGGGGAGTTTGGTAAGTGCTTTTATATGCTTCATTTTTAGCACGTTTTGTAGCACTTTTTTGGAAATTTATAGGCTAATTTCATAATTTATACTCTTGTTCTCATTTTATACTTGGGTATGGTGCTTTGATGATATTTGCAGGAATTTGAACTGTTTGACCTGGCATTTGACCGCCATTTGAGTGCATATTGACCTGCCACGGAGGTACCCTAAGCCCTATGCTCGTAGTACAAGAGAAGAGCAGAATAATTCATAACAAGCCAGAACCACGGTCAGATTGTGGTGCCCCCCACGGACCGTTGTTAGCCTGTAACTGCGAACGTCTTTATCTTCCTTAGTTGTACGGCTGAGATGCTGCATTTCCTGCTTAAAAAGGCGTGTTCTAAGACTTTTGAGGGATAATTCAGCAACCATAGCCATCACATTACTTCTCATATATCTTTCTTTTAGTTTAGTTTAGTTTAGTTTTTGAGATTTGAAGGGAGAAGCTTTGCTCTTGGAGGTTTGAAGATTGTTGCACAATTCAAGGGTTGCCATTGTTATAAAGTTTTTCTTCCTTTGAACTTATTTTTGAACTTTTGTTTTAGTTGAATTAGAAATATAAGTGAGTAGTTTTAATTTATCTAGGGATTTGTTAGCCATAGTACTGTAGTTGTATCCTTTAACTTTACGATCTTGTGCTTATTTCATGATTGAAATGATTTAATTCTATCTTGAGATTAAAATGTTGATAGTAGAGTTTGGCCAATTTTGCTTGCTTATGTTAGGTAGTTGAGTGTTGTACTGAAAAATGAAACTTGCTACTAGATCGCCTTGATAGAACTTGATTTAGCGAAACTCGAGAGAGAACTGCTTGTTAAGAGGAAACTTAGCTTTCATAAATCTTCAATCTAGACTAAATCAAAGATACTTGAGAGAGTGTTACTTGAATTCGTTTAGACAATTTAATTGATTTCGAAAGAAAGCATTAAATTTAACTTGATTACAATTCCTTGAATAGTTCAATCCGTGAAAAGTACATGCTTAATTCTATGATCTAACTCTTTACTTGGAGAATCAAATTCCTAGATGTTTTACTTTGATTGATTTCAAATTAGACAATTAGTTTATTAAAGCAATTCATTGAAAAGATTGATTACCTAGCAATTCAATTAGACATTATCTAGATAGATTACTGCGGTCTCTGAGGACAATCTTTTAATCTATACAATGACACCCTTGCGCTTGTGATCATGTCCATTCCCTTTATTACTGCAAGTATTTCTTTAATTTTGAGTAGTACACTCTAGTGCTCGTTGCTTGCATCTGTCTCAAGAATTAAATCATCTTCTTCATTAGGCAAATTAAGAACAGGAAGATTTTTACACATCTTTTTGAAGTTTTGAACAATCTTTGAATTGTTAAGGGTCCATGTCCAACTTACTTTTTGCTTAAGTTTCTGCTGCAATGGAATTTTTCATTTCTAAATCTTTAACGAAATCTAAAGCATTGCTCAGACATTTAAGAAACTTTTCTAATTGCCTTCTATTTTCAATCTTTTCAGAAAAATTTTCAATTTAGATAAATATCATTTTTCCAGAATATGCAATGGTGAGCATCTTATGGTCAATAATCTCTTGAGTAAGAAAAATAAATACTTCATTTTGCTATACTTTCACTATCAAGGAAGGTGTTGATGCCCTAAACATGAGGATTCGTTTGTGTAGTTTCCAAGCACTATCCACAAAGTGCCTGATGATGCAAATATAGCATTGATAAGTGTCATTTGACTTCGATTATTGGTTAATGGTGATAAAATAAATTCTTCCGAGAGCTTTCAATAACATATCCTTTACCTTTTCTCTATCTCCCACCCACGTGGATAACAATTCTCTCTTAGCCATTGAACAACCAAATGGCACAAAATTCGAATTTGGGTTTAGACAATATACACCTAAAACCTTACTACTCAACACTTGCAAAAGATTGGGTTCCTTCTACAATATAAAGTACAATTTCCTCATGAAGCTTATCGTTGTTAAGGACCAATTCCCCACCATCATCGCTATCCCTCACCATTTATCCACTAGGTCATGCTAGACATCTCTCTCAGTGGCATTTTAACCATTTCTCGGACCAACATAGAAACTACCTTTATAATGCTTGCATATTTCAATGTTCTCACCTAACGCATTCAAGACTTGTAAGAGCTCTCTTTGTACTTTAGACTTCCACTTCCTTTCACATTATTGCACTTGTGCGGCATCATACTCACTACACAACCATGTTCCGCCACTTGTCTTGAAGATGTCACTTGATTTTCCAAGCCTAAGACAAAGGAAAACAGTTACTGCATATCATAAGTAACCAATTTACTGAAGACTCTTAACAGCTAGTACTATGGGTCGAAAACTATCAATTCGAGTAAGAAAATGACATTCCAACAAAAATCCAGTAAAATTTCAGCCAACTCAACTTCCAAACATAAAATGACCAGTGCTTGATTACTCTAACTTATTATCATTACTATGACATGCTCAATTTAGCCAATATAAACAAAATCAACGAACTCCAAAATTGCCCAGATAACAAGCTCCAATGTTAGGGCTTAATTCTTAAGGTTTAGTGGCAATTGGAAATGCATATCAAAATTAGAAACACAAACGTCAAAAATTTAAAAAATAAAGCTGGAGAGCAAGAGGATGTGCAACCCATTATTTGAACTTAAACTCAATTTCTCAAACAATTCAATGTAGCTAAGAATAACAAAGTAAAGAATTGAAAGTCAGTAAGTTAAGCAACAAAGTAAGACCCAGAAAAGAAATGTCCAAAAAAAATTGGACTAATTGGACTTGTCTTACTAGAAATATGACATAAATTCAGTGTGGGTACAGGAATAGCAGTCAACCTTGAAAAGAGGAAATCAACCTAGATGAATTGCATCATAAAAGATAAGGAAAACAAGATTCTTGCAAATAAAGAAGCAAAGTGGGCATATGAGCAGAAGCAAGACGATGGAGTTTCTTAACAACAAAATCATAGTTACGAGAAAAGACTAAAAAACCCTAGCTCTGACTTCAACATTTAGTATCCGAGTAGAGTAGCAATAGAGAAGGTGGCACTAGCAGGGAAAGGGGAGAGAGAGAGAACAAAGAGAGAAGGGAGTTCGGGGAAGGGAAGATAGACAGTGTTTCTTAGCAAAGAAAGAAAGTGGGTAGGTCGAGCGTCAAAGAGAAGTGGACAAGGGATTTGTTTCTATGCCCCTTGCCTCAGTCATTCAGACTTTCAATACCCTACTAACTATTTTGACCATTTATTTGTGTGACCCAGTAAGTGCCGGACCCATTTAAGCCTTAGATGGACCATGACGTGCTCGCCCATTGGGGCCCTTACCCATTGCCTAAGTCTAAGTAGATTGGATTGTTTTAGAGCATTCTGAATCATTTTGGAAGAGTACAAAGCATATTGAAGCAGCTTTGAGTAAATTTGACTAGCAGTTAACATAATAGAATAGACGGCAGCAGGTTAAAGGAAATTAGAGGTTAGAACAGATTAAAGTGTTCTACGACATTCCAGGAGTTATTTGCTTTTCAACACCTCGAACTAGGGTTTTTGAATTTTTGGAACCACGAAGTTCAAGAATGAATTTTTCTAACCCTCAAAGTTTGAAGAAAATGACTTTCTGGTCCTTTTATTATTATTTTGGCTTAAAACTTTCAGAAATGTTCAACTTTAGCCCAAATGGGGTACTTTGAGTAATTTTGATATATTTTGGGTTTTTCAAGTGAAAGATGCTTTTATTAAATGACTTAACTTCTTACAATGACTAGTTATCCAAATCTACTACTTATATCATAAGTATTATATTTTATGTGATTATAGGCCCACCATGCTTACCAATAGTAAAAGCCTAATTAGAGAGTTTTGGCCTTATCTAAACTTAGTTGGCGCTAGACCTTGGCGTTCCTCTAACTTTTAGTTTATAACCACACCTTCCTTAGATCAGGTATAACACAGGTATATTTCGTTTCCTACCTTAGACTGTAGTAACTAATTAAGTTTATATGTTTTTAAGGATGGTGAGTCTTTAATCAAGGAATCATTATGTTTGAAACATATGGTTCGATTGAATAACATTTCCTCCTCGGAAACTTCTTTTATTGAAAGATTGAAAGTGGAAATATTCCATTGGAAATATTGAAGAGGGACTTAAGCTAATGAGATCATCAGAGATGCTTGCTCCTAGAGAAATGGAGAATCTTGACTTGTTTTTCGCTCAAGTCTGCTTGATAGTGTCCCTTCTCAACACTTAGCCTCTCCTTTTATGAAGGAGATAGATTACATAAGATTTCCTAATGGCTATGGCATGCACTGGTATTTTTACATAATTATAGCTATCTTCACATGGCTATAGTGGATATCATTATTCTACTGACTTGACATTTTGCAAAATAGTGCAATAATGGAGCAATAACTTTTCACAACATTTAATGCTGACAAGACTAGTCATCCACGGTGAGATTCTATATGCCCTTATCTCCAATAATATTTTGCAGTCCATCATTATCCAGATACTCATCAAAATCTTCATCAAGTTCAAGATGCTCTAGATCCCATTTTTTAAATCATTTATGAAGGTATTTCTTTTCTTTTTCTAATAAGAATTTTCTTGCTCCAACATCAAAGAGATAGTCAAAGATGCCTTCCCAAATAGCTCCTACTACCTTCACATATTTGCTGAGATCATCATGATAAATGAAAGTACTATTTCCGCAATGTATTAGTGGTTTTCCCAATTTAGTTAATGCTTACATTTGATGATAAGTATTATGAAAACTAATGGCTCTTACTAAAGCGGGATCACTATCTACTTCGTATCACCTTAGAAACCATTATTGTTGTTTGATCATTGGGATCGTCTAAATCAACTAATTGGATAACATAATGGGCTGGTTTGGCCTTTTCATCTTCATACTGAATTATTGCGCATTGTACCTCAACATACAAACTTCTAATGTATAGAAATTTTATTGGACCGTCTGGACATGTGAGAATTTAATGGCTTCTTTTAAACATGCACTATTGAAACTTAGTTAGTCTTAAGAAGAATGAGAACTTTGGATATGGGATTTCCATACGTAAGCTACCATTCTATATTCCCAGGACTTCATGATGGGATCATTTGGAGAGATTGAATTTGTTGGGAATATAACACCACCAACTCCAGATCTATCAGGAAAGAAGATCGTAGTACTTCATGATTCCTAAATATCATAAAAATAATTTTGATAATAGTAAATGCAAGCTGCATACTAGTCGTTAAATCACTTTTCTTGAACATGGGAAGTTATTTTTTCTTGAATATCATAAGGACACTTTAGGTGATTCACTTGTAATTTTAAAAGATTGAATCTTTGTACTATTAGATAGGTAGAAGACAAAAGACCAAAGCGTGATTTACTTTTTGTATGAAATTTCAAAATATCCATAAGATTCTACTAGAAGGTAAAACCCGTTCGATCAGTACTGATATTTCATTTTGGATTTCCTCATTTTCCGGCAGGAGTTCTGCTCTGATGATTACCATTGGAGAGTTCTTGAGTTAAACTATCTGCCAAAGAATTCTTCGAACCTTGTATATGTTCAATCATGAAAGAAAACTTGTTAAGTTATAATTGCCAAAGCAGAAGTCACCGTCGCTCGTGCATATTTTTTAATTCTGTTTCATAAAACCAAGTATTTATTTGCAATCAGTTCGAATAAGGAAAGGTTTTGGGATTAAAAAGATTAAGAACTTTTCAATTCCCCTTATGACAGGTATTTCTTTGATTTTGAGTACTACACTCTAGTTCTTATTACTGCCATTTGTCTCAAGAATTAAATCATCTCATTCATTAGGAAAATTAAGAACAGCAAAATTGTTTTACATTTTTTGAAGTTTTGAACAATCTTTGAATTGTTAGGGTTCCATATCCAACTTATTTCTTTCTATAGTTTCTACTACAATGGCTTTGTTAATGTAGCTAAATTTTTAATGAAATCTGAAGCGTATGTGAGACATGCAAGAAACCTTTCTAATTGCTTCCTATCTTCAATTCAATTTACCTAAATCTATTTTTTTTTAGAATATGCGATGGTGACTACCTTACTGTCGGTATTCACTTGAGTAAGAAAAACAAACACTTCATTCACTATACTTTCACCATCAAAGGAAGTGTTAATGCTCTGAACCTAATAAGTGCCTCGTGAAGCAAATATAGCATTGATAAGTGTAAGTTGACTTCGATAATTGGTTAATGGTCATGAAATAAATTCTCCCAAGAGCTTTCAATAACATATCCTTTACCTTATCTCTATCTGCCACCATGTGGGTAACAGTTCTCTCTTAGTCATTGAACAACTAAATGACACAAAATTTGAATTTGGGTTTAGACAATATACGCCTAAAATCTTACTCCTTATCATTTGCAAAAGACTGGGTTCCTTCTGCAATATAAAGTACAATTTCCTTATTAAGCTCACCCTTGTTAAAGATAAGTTTCCCGCCTTCATCACTATCCCTCATCATTTACCCACTAGGTCATGCTAGACATCTCTCTAAATGGCATTTTAAATTAGAAGTACCATTTCTCGGACTAGCACACAAACTACCTTTATAATGCTTGCATGTTTCAATGTTCTCACCTAATGCATTCATGCCTTGTAAGAGCTCTCTTTGCACTTTAGAATTCCACTTCCTTTTACGTTGTGGTACTTATACGGCATCATGCTCACTATATAACCATCTTCCACTGCTTGTCTTGAAGATCTCACTTGATTTTCCATGCTTCAGATATAAACTAAAACAGTTACTGCATATCATAAGTAACCAATTTACTAAAGACACTTAACAGGTACCACCCATAAGTAAAAAACTATCAATTCAAGTAAGAAAATGACAATCCAATGAAAATCTAGTAAAATTACAACAAAAACAAAGTGATCCAACTCAACTTCCAAACATAAAATGACCAGTGGTTGATTCCTCTAACTCATTATCATTATTCTGACATGCTCAATTTAGCCAATATAAATAAAATCAATGGGGTCCAAAATTGCCCACATAATAAGCTCTAATGTTAGGGCTTAATTCTTATGGGTTAGTGACAATAAGAAATACATATCAAAATTAGAAACACAATCATCAAAAATTTTAAAAATGGAGCTGGAGAGCAGAAGGATGTGCAACCCATTATTTTAACTTAAACTCAATTTCATAAACAAGTTAACCTAGCCAAGAGTAACAAAGTATAGAATTGAAAGTTAATAAATTGAGCAATAAACTAAGACTCAGGAAAGAAATGCCCAAAAAAATTGGACTAATTTCATTTACGTAATTAGAAATATGACACAAATGCAATGTGGGCACAAGAATAGCAATCAACCTAGAAAAGAAGAAATCAACTTAGATGAATTACATCATAAAAGATAAGGAATGAAAGATGCTTGCCAATAAAAAAGCAAAGTGGGAACATGAGCAGAAGCAAGATCATGGAGTTTGTTAACAACAAAATCACAGCTACAAACAATGATTGAAAAACCCTAGCTCAAACTTCAATACTTAGCAGGCTGAGTAAAGTAGCAACAGAGAAGGTGGGGCTAGTGGGGAAGGGAGGAGAGAGTGAAGAACAGGAAAGCAAAGTTCAGGGAGACGAAGATAAGTAGTGTTTCTTAGCAAAGAAAGAAAGTGAGCAAGTAGAACACCAAAGAGAAGTGGAGAAGGGATTTGTTTATATGCCCCTTGCCTCACTTCTTAGGACTTTCAATAACCCACCCACCATTTTGACCATTTAGTTATGCGACCACTAAGTGCTTGACCCATTTAAGACTTCGATGGACCTCGACGTGGTTGCCTATTGAGGCCCCTACCTATTGCCTAAGTCTAAGTAGATTGGACTGTTTTGGAACATTGTAAATCATTTTAGAAGAGTAGAAAGCGTATTGAAGCAATTTTTAGTAGATTTGACTAGTCGTTACCATAACAGAGAAGATGGTAGCAGGTTGAACGAAATTAGAGGTTGGAGAAGATTGGGAGCTAGTTAGAGCATATTAAAGTGTTCTACGATATTCTAGGAGTTTTTTACTTTTCAGCAACTCCAAGTGTGGTGTCTGAAGTTTTGGAACCACGAAGTTGAAGAATGAATTTTTCGAACCCTCAGGGTTTGAAAAAAATGACTTTCTGATGCTTTTATTATTATTTTGGGCTGAAACTTTTAGAAATTTTCAACTTTATCCCAAATGGGGTATTATGAGTAATTTTGCTAATTTTTGGTTTTTTTTTCAAAAAAAGACGCTTGTATTAAATGATTTAATTTCTTATAATGACTTTACTAGTTATCATAATCTGTTACTTATATCATAAATATTATATTTTCTGTGATTATAGGCCCACCACGCTTAGCAACAATGATGGCTTAATTAGAGAGTTTTGACCTTTACTTGAACTTAGTTGGTGCTGGACTTTGGCATTTCTCTAGCTTCAAAATTAATGAGACTGCAAATCTCAAGCAATCCTTCCTTAGATCAAGCACAGCACATATCTGCTTTGTTTCCTACCTTAGGCTGTGGTCATTAATCAAGTTTCATATGTTTTTAAGGATAGTAAGACTTTAATCAAGAAATCATAATATTTAAGACATAAGGTTCGATTGAATAACATTCTCTCAAGGGAAACATCTTTTATTAAAAGCCTAAAAGTGGAAATATTAAAATGGAAAGATTGAAGAGAGACTCAAGCTACTAAAATCATCAGAGATGGTTGCTCATAGAGAAGCGGAGAATCTCAACTTCTTTTTTGCTCAAGTATGCTTAAATGACCATGTCCCTTCTTAGCACTTAGCCTCTCCTTTTATAGAGGAGATAGACTATATAGGATGCCCTAATGGCTATAGTGCACACTAATATTTTTTCATGACTATAGCTATCTTCACATGGCTATAATAGATAGCATTATTTTACTGACTTGACACTTAACAAAACAGTACAATAATAGAGCAACAACTTTTCATAGCATTTAATGCTAACAAGACTGGTCATCCATATTGAGATTCTATGTGCCCTCATCTCCAATAATATCTTCCAATCCATCGTCATCTAGATAATCATCAACATCTTCATCAAGTTGAAGGTGCTCTAGATCCCATTTTTCAAATAATTCACGAAGGTATTTCTTTCCTTTTTCTGGTAACAATTTCCCACCTCCCATATCAAAGAGATAATCAAAGACATCTTCTAAAGTAGCTCCTTCTACCTTATAAATTTGCTGAGATCATCATGATAAATGAAAGAAATGTTTTTGCAAAGTACTAGTGGTATTCCAAGTGCAGTTAATGCCCACATTCGATGATAAATATTCTAAAAACCAATGGCTCTTATTAGAATAGGATCACTATCTATTTCTTGTCGTTCTGGAAACCATCCTTATCATTGATCATTGGGATCATCTAAATTAACTAATTGGACAACATAATAGGCTAGATTGGCTTTTCCATTTTCATACTCAATTACTGCATAATGTACCTCGACATACAAACTTCTAGTGTATGAAAATTTTGTTTGACCGTCTGGAGATGTGAGAATTCAATGGATCATTTAAAACATGAATTGTTGAAACTTACTTAGCCTTGAGAAGAATGGGAACTTTGGATATGGGATTTCTATGAGGTATGCTACCATTCTATATTCCTAAGCTTTCATGATGAAGTCATTTGGAGAGATTGAATTTGCTGGGAATATAACACCACCAACTCCAGATCTATTAGATAGGTAGAAGGCAACAAACCAAAGCATATTTACTTTTTGTATGGAATTCCAAAATGTCCACAAGGCTGCTACTAGGAGGTGAAACCCGTTCTATCAATAGAGGCATTTCATTTTGGATTTCCTCATTTTATAGCAGGTGTTCTGTTTTAATGATCACCATTGGAGAGTTTTTGAGTTAAACTATCTAGTATAGATTATTCAATCCCTGTATATATTCAATAGAGAAAGAAAACTTGTTAAGCTATAATGTCCAACACAGGAGTCGCCCTCGCGCTTGTATATTTGATAAATTCTCTTTCACAAAACCAAGTAAGTTCGAATAAGAAAAGGTTTTTGGGCTAAAAAGATTAAGAACTTATCAATTCCCCTTATGACTGCAAGTATTTCTTTGATTTTGAGCACTAGACTCTAGTGCTCCTTGCTGATATCTGTCTCAGGAACTAAATCATCTCCTTCATTCGGCAAATTAAGAGCAGGAAGATCTTTGTACATCTTTTTGAAGTTTTGAACAATCTTTGAATCGTTGGGGTTCGTGTCCAACCTATTTCTTTCTTAAGTTTCTACTGCAATGGTTTTTCTCAATTTAGCTAAATCTTTAATGGAATCTAAAAGCATAGGTGAGACATCCAAGAAACCTTTCTAATTGCTTCCTATCTTCAATCTTTTTAGGAAATTTTTTTAGTTTTTCTAGAATATGCTTTTGTAGCATGATTTGTATAACTTTTTTCTCTGGATCTGAAAACTCAATTTCTTATTCAGCATAAATGCACTTATTTTTACCAAGGATAATACCATGATCAATGCACCTTTGGGTGATAGATAAGACATCATCCTTATGCTGCTCTATGGTCTTGGAAAAGACAAGAATATCATTAATGTAAACTAGAGAACAATGATTAAGATCTTTGAAGATGTTATCCATTCTTTTTTAGAATATTTGAGGTGTAGTTTTAAGATCAAATGGCAGTACTATCCACTCATAGTGTCCCTAAGGGGCACTAAAAACAATTAAATGAATGTGTTCATTATCCATTTTTATCTGCCAGTATTCACTTTTGCAATCCATTTTCGTGAAACAAGAGGCTCCTTGAATACTCTTGGGAAGGACTATTTTGCTATGAATGCAATAACCATCAATGATAGTATTATCATTAAGCATTTTGTAATTGATTGCCATTCTAACTTTTCGTCTTTTTTCTTTAGTATGATTTCTTACCATGAAACCGGGATTGGTGTGAGAACTCTTGCAATTCCTGATTAATCCTTTATTTAGAAGTTCTTTGATTTTTTTAATGAATTCTTGTATATCCTAGTGTGTATACACCATTTGTTTGACTTGAATAGTAGTGTTGGGATTTAACAAAGTAATCTTCGCAAATGTGTAAGCTCTATTTAATTTATCAATGGAAACTAAGTGACCATTTATTATAGATATTATTTGGTTTATGGTCTATGTGTATTAAGAATAGAGCATTTGAAAATTGTTTCCAATAATCATATTATGAGAGGTTGATCAATAGCCTATAGAACTAATATAATTCGTTGGACTAATCCTGTCTTTATAGATAACCCTTCTGTGGCCTCCTTGTGGCTCATTATGCTATTGCCAGCTATCCTTGCTTGTGAAGGATTATTAGCTTTCTTCCACATAAAGATCTTTTTTTTTCAAAACAGACAGAACAACCACTATCTATGAAGCACACAGTTCATATTTATTATATCCCTTTAAACATACATTTATTGGGATGTAAATGCTATTAGGATTTATGTTGGTGATTTCATAGCATATTTCTATAGTCACATTTTTGACTAATTTAGCTTCATAGATTGGCTTACTAATAGTTCTTGTTTAGCACCTAATGACTTTCCTATCTAGACTCATACGTCAGTCTACAAAGTGTCTTGCAGATTTAAAACTCATTCTACTCATTTGATTGGTTATGCTAATTGTATAATCTTTTTTAAGTTCTTTTTTAGCTAATGAGGACCCTTCCCTCCTATTCTGATCTTGTACGCATGCTTCTTAATAATTGGAGTTTAATGGTAATTTTACCATTCTCATCAATTTTTATTACATTTTTCTTGTTGATTCTTGTGGGATTGGAAAAGCTTGATATCCATGACCTATCAATCTTTATCTCTTAAGGATTGGATTTTATCCTTTGGATTTTTTGCGTAGGAGTAGGAGTTTTAAATTTTTCTGCCTCTATCATCGTTACCTTCGTCTTTATATCTATAGTATTATCGAATTTGTAGATTATTTTTCAAAATATCCTTAGTGGGTATCCTCCTCTTTTCATGTCAATTCTCACTATTTTTATCTTAAGGGATAGGAAGTTTTTGGCAAATTCATCTGTTAGGCTCACATAATATCTTGGTCGGCAATTAAATCCTACTGATTCATTACATAAATTGGTCTTAGTTCCTGTGCTGATTTGATTATTAAATTTGGTATGCCCAATATCATAAAGCAAAGCATACAGATCAACATCTTTGTCATATATTATAATGGAGTAATTTATACTTGGACCCTTCCAACATGGAAATACCTATACCTTTTATCTTTGTTATGCCTAAGGATGTTTTCCTAATTAATGAGACTAACTTCTCTCACATCATACTCACAATCTTTTATCTCTAAGTCTCCTTCCATTATTTCATATACATACTTATTCTTTAATTGAAAGATGAATTTTTTATATATTATATCTTTCTGAATTATGGGAAGGATCCAATCTCTTTTGACTTCTTTATTTTCGTTATCTGTAACAAACTCTTCTCCTTGATGGTCACTGAGACTAATTGAACTACTTTCCATCATATGACTAGTTTCTTCATAATCACTCTCTTGATATTCATCTTCCAGTATAATCTCAACAATTCCCTTGTTGTTTTTCAAGGCTAAGTCTAGGGCCTCTTCTTTGTTAAGTTCAAAATAGTCTAGACTACCCAAGGTCTCTATAAGCTTGTTATTCTTCCTATTTTTGCATTTATTTGCATGATGACCCATTTCGCACATGCCCAACACTTATAGTTGTTTTTCCCGGTAGTACAATATGCGGCTTTTCTAAAAAATCTTCGTTTTTTAGGGCTTGGTTCGTTATAATATTTTCTTTTATATTTCTCTCGCTGTTGCTCGTTAAAGCTCTTTTTCTTATAAAATCTTATTTTCTTTCTCCTTTCATGTTCTTTTCCCTATTCATGAGGATTATCCTAGCAGGCTAGAAATGGTTTCTTCATTTTCTTTTACTTTTGGAGATCGAGGCATTGATTATTGATCCATTTTCTCATATAAGATATTATTGAACCAAGGGTGTCAATGACATATGCTTTTTCAAGCCATGAAATTTACTTTTCATAAATTATAGGACTGATTGGATATGGTAATTTATCATAAAACATACCAAGATTGGTTTCATAATGCCCAATTTTGTAATAATATTGACTAAATTCAGCAATATAATTCTCCAAATACCCCATATCCTATAATTCTATCTCATTAATCTTTTTTTGCCATTCTGTTGCTTTTTCTTCAAAATCAAGTTTGTTTCGATTTCCTTTCATAGATTTTTGAACATTACAGCTGGTGTTTCCATCATTTTTAATGCATTTTTTCCATCATCATTTAATGAATCATACCAGTTGGCTATAGTGCCAAAAAAGCTATAAAGGGCAGTATCGTGCACAAGCATCCCACATTCACGCAGGGTCCAGGAAGGACCCCACTCCAAGGGGTGTATTGTAGGCAGCCTAACCTGACTTTGTTAGTGGTTGATTCTAAGGCTCGAACCTATGACCTTTTAGTCACACGGAGATAACCTTACCGTTGCTCCAAAGCTCCCCTTCAGTGCCAGAAAAGGTATGCTTAATATAATTTAGGAAATTTGTAGCAATCCACATAGCATCTAAGTTTAAGATACTATTCATACATCTTTTCCAATGCTTAAATATTTCTTCTCTATTATGAGCTCCATCGGTGTTTAAAATGTATCCCGTTTGACTGATTGAGGTCAGGCTAATTTCTTCATAGGACATGGTTTTTATTGGGATGAATTCATAGGAAAAATGAATTGTACATCCTGCTGAAACGTATCTCGGTCTCTTAAATGGGTATTTCTTCTAGAAGGTTCACCAACCTCTTTAGATTTAGGAACTACATTGTTTATTAGATTGGACTATATTTTGTTTGTGTTGAGTTCTTTTCCAATGTCATTGATTCATCATCAAGTACCATTTTCCCATATTATTTTAATCCAGTCTCTTTCTAATTTCTTCTAAAGGTACAATATTAAGATCCTCTAGTTTAATTAGGTTTATTTGCTGACATATTTCTTCTTCTAACTTGTCATTATTTATCTCTTCATTATCATCGGATAATACCTCTTGTTTATCCACTATTATGCACATGATTTTTCTAGAATCAATCTCTCTATGGGTAGGAATGTAGATAGGGGTAAGGTTGCCTACATCTGGATATCCCCAGACCCGCAAAAGCGAGACCCATACTGGGAAGTGGTGTTGTTGTATTCTGCAGTGCTTCAAGATTAAACTGCTTATACTCCATCCTCTTCTTCTTTTTTGGCCTTTTCAGATGATCTTTTAGTTGATTTTTCTCCTACTCATTTTTGGATTCTTAAATCATGTAATGGAAATGAATTTTTATTTTTTGGGTTTTAGAAAGGATATTTATGCTGAAATAAAGTATTAATACTTAGATTAGGTTTTTCACTATGTCTCACTTCGTTGATTAAGGAAAGATGAATTACTGACAATTGCCTCTTTATATCCTTAAATTCAGTCTTAATTTTTACTAATTCTGCTTTTAATTCTAAAAATATATAAGTAATAAAATTTAGTTGAGATGCTACTGAAGTGGTTCCCTCTGGTGAGTGCATAATATGAGAATAATTAGGAGTAGGACAAGAAGATGACAATTCAAGCATTAAATACAGTTAATTAGCTTAATTAATTACTAATTAATCTTAACTATCTTAATTATTTTTGGTCACGTGGCTCTTATACCAAATTAAAAAGGGCTTCGAGTAGTACCCACGTGAAGATTATCACATATACAAAATTAAAAATTTTGAAAGTAAGTTTTTAAGGATTGAGGTAAGTTTTACAAACATGAAAAGTTTTGAGAACTCATAAAAAGTTTAATAGTGACTTGTCCCCCAGAAATTAATCGCACAATAGTTCAATAGTTTAGAAAATTTAATTTCATAGTTGTGGATTTAGAAAATTTTTAGTCATGCCGGTTGAGGTAAGGTTGCCTACATCTGGATCTCCTTAGACCCCACAAAAGCGGGACCTACATTGGAACGTATTGTTGTTGTTGTTGTATACTTTGATGATTCAAAAAGTAAATAATTCACATTATAGGGCATTTGGGAGCATTTTTTTAAGGATTTGTGCAATAATGTTTTATTTTTATAATACTAGTTTACAATTAGTAACTCTTAGGTAACCTGAGTTTTAGGACAACTAGTTTTAGGTCATAACTTTTCGAAATAACACTAGAGCACCTCATATTTTTGGATAATCAATTCTTAGGTCTTTTTTCTTATTATTTTGGCCCGAAACTTTCAAAAATTACAAGTTTGATCCAAAATAAGGCATTTTAAATAATTTAGTATGTTTTAGGCTTCTACAGGAAACATGATTGGTTTAAACGATTTATCTTCTTACTAATGACTTTACTGGTCCTAGTTATTATCATTTCCTAAACTTAATCAGCGCTCGGCCCTAGTATTCCTCTAACTTTTAGTTTATATAGCTTGCTAATTTCAACCACACATCCCGTAGATCAGGCACATCATAGATCTGTTTCATTTCCTATCTCAGACCATAGTCACTGTTCAAGTTTATATTTTCAAGGATAATGAGATTTTAATCAAGAAATTATAATATTTAAGACATAGGTTCGATTGAATAAAGTTCCATACTAGAAAACTTCTTTGTTGAAACTTTTAAAATGGATATATTACAAGGGAAGGATTGAAGAGGGACTTAAGCTACTAAAATCACCAACGATGCTCATTCACGAAGAAATAGAGAATCTCGACTTCTTTTTTGCTCAAGTATACTCAAATAACCATGTCTCTTCACAACACTCAGCTTCTCCTTTTATAGAGAAGACGGAATACATAGGATGCCTCAATGGCTACAGTACACATACTGTTACAAGATGCTTTCACATGGCTGCAATAGACTGCATCATTTTGCTGACTTGGCACTTGACAAGATAACACATTATGCTGCAATAACTTTTTCGAACACGTAATGCTGAAAAGACTAGTCATCCATGTTGAGGTTATACATGCCTTCATTCTCTAACAATGTCTTTCAATCCATCATTACCTAGATAATCATAAAAATCTTCATCAAGTTCAAGGTTCTTTGGATCCTATTTTTTAAGTAATTCATGTAGATATCTTTTTCCTTTTTCTGATACGAATTTTCTAGCTCTCACATTAAAGAAATAATCAAAGACATCTTCTAAAATAGCATCTTCTACCTTTATATATTTACTGAACTCACTATGATAAGTGAAAGTAGTGTTCCTCTAATGCATTAGTACCTTATTCAATCAATGTCTACATTTTGATGATAAATGTTATAAAGACCAATGGCTCTTGCTAATGTAAGATCAATAACTATTTCTTGTCATTCTGAAAACCACTCTTTTCGTTAATTATTGGGATCTTCTAGATCAATTAATTGAATAAGATAATAGGTTGGTTTAACCTTTTAGTTTGCCAAAGTTCTAAAATGTACTTTGGTTGGAGGAATTCGTAGTAGGGTGCTTCCTCTCCTTCCTTTTTTAAAGTCCAAGTAAGGGTTGGAAGTTAAGGGGATGCATTATATGAATAGACCCTTTTGCCTTACAGATTCTTTTTATTTTTATTATCTGGAATCTTTAGATAAAGCTCCTAAGGAGTGGGCTCATAGCCTAGGCCAAAAAGGTGTGCCAGACGAATCACATTCGAAAGGGGAGTCAGTATTCCCGACCCTTTTGAAAATTTGGGTTCCAAGCAGGTAGCCATATTCATAATCATAACATTCACCGTCCTATTTAAGAAGAGATCAAAGTCAACCACGACCTGATCTTTTGAGTTAGTGACAACAAATTCTTCGTTTTCAAAGCCCTAAGTCTCTACATCATCATCATGCATAACCTTTAGGAGAAGAACTTACCTTTTGATGGTAGCAATCATTAAATTAGCATATATAGTCACGCCGACCCCTTTTACTACCATCTTAACTTTCTAATGAAAGGTCAAGTGTGCACCTTTTGGTCATGTAACAATGGGCGACCAAGCAAGAGGTTGAAGGTAGCCTAAATGTCTATAACTTGGAAGACCACCTTTCTTTATGTTTCCCACTGTAACGTTGAGGGCGACAGTCACTAAAATAGTCCTCCTCGCACTATCGCAAGCTTGTAAGCCTTAGGTTAAAGGGGTCATGTCTGCTTCAGTTATGCCCAATTTCTTCACCATTCTTAGCGGGCATATGTTAATCGATAACCCATTATCCACTAAGGTCATGCTATTATCTCGTTTCCACAAGTTGTGGTAAGATGTAGAGTGTTGTTGTGTTTTACTCTTTAGTGGAAGGTCTATATCGTCAAAATTTATGGTCAAACGGTACATTTTGGTTGCAAAGAAACCAATCAATTACGAGGGGCGGTATATACGGGGACCTCCGTCCTCACAAGGGTCTTCAAGAAGGCCTCCTGATGGTTAATAGAGGAAGCTAAGAGTTTCCACATGGTAATATCACCTTATTGTGGGAGTTTATATCATCTCCCATTGCAGTTGAGACGTTGGACCTCTTCTTCTTCATCGCATTTTACCGGACCGGTTTCAATTGGGATAAGAGGAGTCATCCAAGTGTCTTCTTGGTCATCTTAACACATTCGCTGACTTCGTCCTCAATGAGGGGTCAATGGGTTAACTTCTTCTTCTGCTATAAAAATTGCGAGCAAGAAACATAATTGGTTAACACAATTATTAGGCTTAGCCACATTCAGGATGGGCAAGGTTCCATCATCTATCAAATCTTGCATGTCATGGTTTAATGCCATGCATCGATAAATGGAATGCCCTTTCCTATGCTAGTTGCTGCATTACGCATTGATGGCACATTTATCGCTTATTTTGCCAAGCCTTATCTCGAGTGGGGGTGAAGACCCTATAAGGGTGGTCAGGTCAAGAGGATTCTACTGTGCTGACCTCATTTATTGCTTTGGCATTAGACATCATGACCACCTTCTTATCTTTAAAAGCATTTTTATTGCCTCCACAGGCATTCTTCAGGATTTTTTGCATTTCTTCTTCTGCTAAATCTCGACATCATGTGGTTGTATGAATTCGTTGAAAGGTTGGAATCATCGATGTCGATGATTAGGCTGTAGCTTTCTAATAACCATTCAGACTTGCGCTTTCTCCTTAGAACAGCTCAGCATTTGATCCATAAGTGGATATCCTTTGACCAATAAAGACTTTTGAACTTGGTGATGATCCCAAAATGGACGAGGAAGGAGACCAACCCACAAAAAGTAGCACTTAGATGGCAAATCCCCAAATAAGAAATCAACTCTAAGTAAAGAATAAAGCCATAGCAAGTGTATTTTTTGTTGATTTTAATATGTGAAAACTAGAGCCAATAATAACTAAAAGAGGACATGTCCAGGATACAAGCTAAATTACCACCTAGACTAATCAGTCCACCATTCAACCTTATAAAGCCTAAGCGCCAAAGGTTAAAATAGGACTCATAATCAGCATTCTCCAACAGAGATAAAGAAAAATAAAAGTTTTTAGAGAGATGACAAGTAAAAAGCTATTGTCATTTAATAATCTAAGTGTTTAAATATGAAAATAATACAAGGAATCAAGTAGTTACACAATGAGGTGCCATATTTCTCCAAGATTTGTATCAACCAATAGAATTACAAAGGAACAACCAATGAAATTCTAGTTAGTTATACAACTAAAACAAGGAAAAAGGTGGACCAATAGACAAAATGCAAGGCTAGAATTTGATACATTTATACTTGCTCGATGGTATCCACCATTCTAATGGACCAATTTGGAACAGATATTCAAGAGGGAATTTTCTGGAGGTGTCCACCAATTCCCATGAAATCTCAGCCTCTAAATAATCCTTTTGTTGGGCTAATTAAGCTCATAATTAAAATCGGGCTTACCCAAACATGAAATGATTCTTCTCTGGTATAAGCTTCATAACTTTGTAGGTACTTGGAATCTGAAGGTGATCCATAACTTATGGGAAAGTAGGCATCCATGGATATCCATCCATTTTATTTTATGAAAATTTGAGCTCATTTTCCCATTCAAGACTGAGCTAGAAGTCATAAAAAATATTATGCATAAATTTTGGAAAATAAAAGAAGCGCCTACAGGCAAAAATATAACTAAGCTCCTTATTTAAAGCTATTAATTGCCTCTCTACCTTTTCTAGGCTTAGTTACATTCCTACAAGGTCCCTAAGACAATAATGACCTTAGAGGACCAAGTCCTTGAGCCACTTTCCCAAGAGTTATCATTGCTTTCACTCAAATCATGGCATTAGTTGGGAGGAGTCGGTCGAACCTTGTTGTTTGCACTTCTTCAACCTCTTCCACTTGGGTAGGATTCACTCTCAAATCCTTGAGGTTTAAATCCATTGAACCAACCTTGAGAGCTTGTTATTTCCTTTAGGTTTGAAAATACCCAATGTGCTAAGAAGTCCACCTTTTTTGAACATATAAGAGTTCCTGGAACTCTTGGGGGACCTTTTCTCTAAGTAATTGAATGCTAAGATCTCGCACCCATTAACTTCTTAAAAATCCAAATCTACTCAGCATAACTTATATCAAAATAAAGAGAGGCCTTACATTCAAGAGGCATGTGATTATCACCAAAGGGCAACACACCCTAATAGGCTTCATTCCAAAATTCATCCAAAAGGTGACTGATCCAAGGGGTTGTAGGGTTGTCACTTCCTGTCTTGTGTTTGAGCAAACTAAGAATAAGAAAAATATAGGATTGTTCTTACTATTGGTTCTCTCATCTTATGTTTCACTCATTTAGAGGCTTTTTTCACATCCCTCCTTTCGTTTGTATTTATAAGGTGGGGGTAAAGAAGCAAATCATAATGCTTCCCCTTGGTGCTTGTGCAAATTGTGCCCATCAAAACTCACATAATAATTAAACAACCATGGTCCACTAAGCAGAACCTGAAAGATATTCGAAGGAAACATCCCATACAAAGCCTCATGTCTAAATTTGCTCATTAAGAATGAAAATAGAAGTTCTTTGGTGAGGTTTACCTCAATTCCCAAGTCAAGCTAACAGGGAATGTAAGATTGTGGTTAAGAGACAATAGGTAGCATAAGCTCCAAAGTGGTTTTTGGCTCATCATCTTTCTCTTCAGGATCCAAAATGATCTCATTTTCTTCATTTGTCTCTGCTTGAACCTATAATAGCCCGAACCTAACTAATGTTAATAGTCAACTTAGACAATGGTTAAGTTAACCAAATCGAGCGCGCACACTTTAATTGGACATTGACAAATGTTTGTTTTGCAGGGCTCAAACGATGTTGGAAGCCTTTGGTGAAATACATCATAGCTATACATATTTTAAATATCTAATTCAATAACACAACCCAAACTAAATGCTAAATGCCAAATGAAATAGTAAAGGAATTTTGTCCTTCTGGAAAGGAGCAAGAAAATACTTAACATATACACATAGAACACATAAGAATGCATAATGATTATAAAATAACAATAATAATAGTTGTGGTAGTAATAATAATAATAATAGTAATAAAAGATCTAAGTGTTATAAATGATAATAAACTCAAATTTAAAAAGGGGGGGTAAGAAATCAAAGTTATAACATAGAATAAATATGATGTGGTACACCTTCAGGAGCAAGAACATAAACCAACATTATTACCCAATTGATGTTAACAAAAAAAAGAAAGAGAATTATTTGACTTGATTAAGGAAGACATTAAAAACAAGATAGTAAATTAAAGGAATGAAAATAAGAATATATAAATAAAAATTAGCATTTGTATTAAGATAGAAAGAAAGCTACTTCCTTTCCATTTGACTCCAAAACCATGGGCTACTCAACAAAACCCAACCCCTCGATTTCTTTCTCTTCCTCCACCACTATTCGTCTATCGGGCTGTCATGCCACTACTGCCTTCAGACCATCAAAGACATGCCGCCACAGGTCACCCTTGTGTTCTCTATGTTCTTTGTATTTGTGAGGTAAAGCATAATCACAAACTCCTCTTTTTCATCATTCAAAAATCATGCTTCTTGTTCCTAAAACTTGACATGCACAGTTAGATCTAATGCAGAAAATTAATTCTTCAATACCATGTATTTATTGTTGATGGGAATTGTGGGTACTTTGCAAGATTTGTATGGTAAGTTGGAATAAGGTTGTTAGTTGCAAAGAATGTGTTAATCCAGGTATGAGCGGTTTCAGAATATGGAAATAATGGGATACATAGCTAAACGACATGAGTAATTTATAAAGAAACTTGAATATGTGAACTTGAGATGGGAAGATAGAGGCTAGCATGAAGCAACATATCAAATATTTGGTTAAATTGTGGATTTGTGATTATTAAATTAAACTTTTGTGATGATTGGAATAGTAAAAAGGGAAATCTTTAGTTTATTACTACCATTCCGCCTACACTTTGATCTAGCCAGCCATCGTATTTGCATGTTGTATATGCTATTCTATCCCAGCAAGATATATGTACCACTCAAGAATCTTTCCTACAAGCAATGAATTAATGTTCGTACGATTCTGCATGGCATTAAACTATTGTTTTTATTTTTTTTACCAATCCTTATGATATTGAAAATACAACTGTCCTTTGTTGTTTTTCGGATGTGATTGTGCTATCTTTGTGACGGCCTATAAGAAAGTTAAAAGGACACTTAAAGCCTACAAAGCATATCACTATCAAATGTTCCATACCAGTCAATCTAATATCCTTTACTCTCAAATTTAGAACCCAATGACATTCAGCTTATTTTTACAACTCTTTACAATGAAACTTTGACTATAGAACAACAAGAACCTGCAGATCATTGGGTTCAAAGAATCAAATGATATTGGAGCTATTTTTAACATACGTCTGATATGGTTTCATAAGTTATAAAGGATGGAGAAAATTAAATGCAAAGACTAGTAAAAGGAATAACATTATTGATATCTCACTTGATATATAAAGTTAGGCATGAACATTTTATATATGTAGGATAAAGTAGTGTAATTAAAAACAAATGAAATTCGATAACCCTTTTAAGGGTATTCTAAGTTCGCGGTTCAGCCCATACATTTTGTCCTCTCAAATAGATTTTGCTACCTTAAACTTCAGCCATATATCGAATAGGATGAGAGCTCATCTAGTTTAAAAGTCTTTGGTAATATGATGATGTTGGGCTCACCATGTTAGTGAATTTCACCATATTAGATTGAGAGTGCAAGCCATGTGAGATTATGGAAATAGGTGACCACAAAGATAAATGCCTGATGTCTTCATAAATTTCTTCAGTGGCATTTATTTAAAACTTTGTACTATTATACCTCAAACATAATAGCTACACAATTCATCATGCCTCCAGTGGACAAGAGTACATACTAGAATACAAACACACAATTACGGGCCTGTTCATTTCGTAGGTAAATTGAGGTGGACAGAAGGATGAAGTAGGTTGAAATAGGTTGAAGTAGGTTGAGGTGGGTTGAAGTGGGATGAAGTAGGTTAAAGTGGGTTAAAGTGAGTTGAATTTTTTCATGTGATAAATTAAACTTGATTAAAATAGTTGAAGTAGATTGAAGTGGGTTGAAGTGGGTTGAGGTTGGTATATTAAAATTGACCCACGAAAAGAACAGGGCCTACATCAAAAGATATAGAAATTACCAAGATCATTAGTAGGGATGGCAACGGGTCGGATTCGGATCGGATGTATAGACATCCAAATCCGATCCAATTAATAATCAAATTTGAAAATCCGATCCAAATCCGACTCCGTCGGATCGGATGTTAAATCGGATTCGAATTCATTTCGGATCGGATAAAATCCGGATATAATCGGATATAATCCGATTATATATTTTTATTCAATATTTGCACAATTTTTATTTTCAACCTTATTTTTGCTCACTTGTAAGTGCAATATTAAATACCTTTTTAATGTCAAATAACTTTTTATATTAAACATTTCTATGTGTTAAAATAAAAAAGTGTTTAAAAAAGAAAATGCAAATTTACTTTAAAGTAAAAGGGATAGACAATAGTACAACAGTAGGAAGGAAAGAGATTGACAAAGATGAGAGAATGAGAAAAAGATCGAAAGAGAAAAGGAAATTAGTTAAGAAAGAAGAGTATACTGCACATAGAGTGCAAACCTTATGCGGATTTTTTGAGAATTATCATATGAGGATTTTTCTATCTTCAAAAAAAGTTGAAATTATTAAAAAAAAAAATACCGGATCGGATGTTAATCGGATCGAATGGACTCTCCCCCAAATCCACTCGGATCGGAGTCGGATTCGGATTATTTTTATCGGATTTCGAGTCGGATTATTTTTTATCGGATTTCGAGTCGGATTATTTTTTATCGGATCGGATTGGATTTGCATCGAATTCGGACTATACTACCATCCCTAATCATTAGGAGTAAAGGTGAATATTGGAGTTCCTAGCTCTTGACAAGACCATGTGGTGGATAAAAACATGGCAAAACAAAGTGATCATCCATATTGAAACCTCAAAAAAAATATCCAGAGTTACACCAATAAAAAATACAATCTTTCACTCCAACCTATGTTTCGTCGTTGCAAGTTTCGAGAATGAAACCTATTTTAAGAGGGGAAGATTGTAATAGCCTGAACCTAATTAATATTAATAGTCAACTTAAACAATGGCTAACTTAACCAAATCGAGCGCGCGCACTTCAATTGTGCATTTACAAATATTTTTTTTACAGGGTTCAAACAATGTTAGAAGCCTTTGGTGAAATATGTCATGTCTACGCACATTTTAGATATCTAATTCAATAAAGGAACCCAAACTAAATGCTAAACACCAAAATGAAATAGTAATGAGAATTTCAACCTTCGATAAAGGTGCAATAAAATACTTAGGCATATACACATGCAACACATAGGAATGTATAGTGATTATAAAAGTAACAATAATAGTAGTTGTAATAGTGGTAATAATAATAGTAATAAATGATGTAAGTGTTCTAAATTACAATAAACTCAAATAATAAAAGAGGGGCAAGAAATCAAAATTGTAACTTAGAATAAATAAGATGTAGTACACCTTGAGGGATAAGAACCTAAACCAATCTAATTAACATATTGAAAACAAGCTAGTAAAATAAAGGAAGATATTGAAAACAAGCTAGTAAAATAAAGGAAAGAAAATAAGAATATATAAATAAAAATTAGAATATGTTGTGATGAGAGAGAAAACCTCAATCTAATTAAGATAGAAAGAAAGCCCCTTCATTTCCATCCCACTCCAAAACCATGTGCTATTCAACAAAAAAACCATGTACTATTTAACAAAACCCCACGCCTTTGTTTCTTTCTCTTTCTCCATCATCGTCCGGCCATCAGGCCGCTATGCCACCACCGCCTTCAGACCATCGAAGCTGCACCGCCATAACTTGCCATGTTCTCTCTCTGTTCTTTGTATTTGTGAGGTAAAAGCCTAATGACAAAGTCCACTCTTTCATCATTTGAAAAACATGCTTCTTGTTTCTAAACATTGACATACAAACTTAGATCTAATGCTAAAAATGAATTCTTCAATAAAATTTATGTATTGATGATGGCAATTGTGCGTACTTTGCAAGATGTGTATGATAAGTTGGAATAAGGTTGTGGGATGCCAAGAATGTGTTAATCCAATGAGTGGTTTGGGAATGTAGAAGTAATGGCTACATGGCTGAACGACATGAGTAATTTGTAAAGAAAGTTCAATATGTGAATTTGAGAAGGGGAGGTAAAGGCTAGTATAAAGAAAGAGATCACATTTTGGGTTAAACTGTGGATTTCTGATTATTAAATTAAGTTGTTGCGATAATTAGAATGGTAAAAAGGGAAATCTTTAATTTATTAATGAGAGTTCAACAAGAGATAGATGTTGCGTTGTGTAGTTATAGAAAGCTTAACTTAGGGCAAGTGTAGGTTGTGAAATCAAGAAATTAAATACAATTGAAAATAGAGGCGGACTCAAAATCAAACTGGCATCGATTGGTACATCTAAAAATTATAATTTTTGACTTAGAAGTATTCCTATGAGTTACGAGTCAAGTTATGAGCAATTTACCAAAGCCGTGCAAATTGTATCTGAGTTGTGCATGGTTCTGTTTAAGTCCACTTTCGAGCCTTTTTGTGGTTTTCTAAATGAAAGTTATGGTGGATTTCCTAAAATTTTAATATTGGGATTTTAGGTCTTAATATAAGTTCGGAAGAGAAAGATATCAATTTTCTAAATTGACCCTAAAAATTATCCAAAATACGTAAACTTTTGTTATGGGATTGTGGCAAGTGTGGCCTACAATGTGGAACTAAATCACAATTAAAATGAATGAATTGCAAAATAAAATAAAATCATGTTTGATGACTACTTTGGATGTATTATAGGTCTACTTGTATTATTAATAACTCTTGTGCCAACTTCAAGTCTATTTAGTAAGTACCAAGATAAAATTGATTACACAAGAATGACATTGGTTAAAAATGGTACAGGAAGTATTGAGAAACAATAAGAAAGAGAGGGAAAAAGTGTTAAGAAGTGGAGAATTATCATCAAAATATTAATGGGTAAAAATAATATAAGGATGCTTATTAAGGGGAAAAGATTATATGCACACCAAAATATCAATATAAATTATTCATAAATCATAAGGCACATAAGCCATGAATCTTCACTTCAGTCGCGAATGTATGATAAATTGACACTTAGGCTCAGTTTGATATCCTTGAACCAATGTAATTAATGAGCAAAGCACCTCCTAAAAAAAGTAGACTATAGGATTTAATATAATAATGAAACACTTAAGGCCCATAATAAAGTTTCTAATCAAGTCATTGACCACATAAGTTCCCCTTCAGCAGAAAGGCAAGGCTTCTCCAACAATCAGTGAGCCAATAGATATCGTTCAATGTCAGCAAGGGAGATAAGGTTAATGTATGTTTACTGTCGATACACTTGCAAAACTCACATGTTTTAGATGAAAATATTCATCTACCCATTTCAATACAATAACATGCTATCTCATGTTTTAGCACATAATAATATGAGCTCCCCCAATTGCTAAATCATATTCTTATGCATATATATTATATCGATCATACTATATTGATTAAATTCGCCAGTGTCAACCAGCTTCAGCCGACTACATGTGCTGATTGATCTGGGTATACACATATGAATAGGAAAATTGAAAGTCTCGATGATTGTAATTCCCATCATAAAGGGCTCATCCAGATAACAACAATATGATAACAGTTTTAACTTTTAATTATTCATTCGCTCTCTCCCTTATGTTGAAATAAAATGAATTGAGATGCACATGCTTAATAAACATCCTTTACACTTTGTTTTTATGGTATAGAGATAAGCATATTAAGTTTTGACTCACTCTTCAAACTATTTTCCTGTTTTCTATTTTAAGTGCGGTGTCTATCAATAATAAGAGGCAAGCAACAAGTGACTCTTCGTTTCAAGTGATGCTGGTGTCATGGGTCATAGAGGCTCATAGTGGCAACCCATTAAGGTTTTTCTCTTAGTGATCTACTTATTTCGTGTTAAGTTTAGATTTTTGATAAGAATAATTATTTTATATAAAAAAGGGGTTGTAAGTTGTCTTATTGTCAGAATTGACGTATAGCAAAGATGTAAGTTATGTTTGGAGTATTGGACTAAAGAGTTTAGTTGGGACGTTTGGTTCTTATTTAGCCTTGTCCTTTCTGTAGTACGACGGTGCCAACCAAGTCTTTATTTATTCTACTATGCTAATCACTAGATAATTAGTTAGTAATTACTAAACTAGTGCTTATATGATTCGGGGTGTCACAGAATCAAAGAGGGCTCTTTTTCTTCTTGAACATTGATATTCTCTTGAGTAACACTGGGTTCCTCTTTCAAGGGTTCTTCTTATAAACAATTGATCTAGTTTGAATCTCGTATCCATGTATGACTTGAGCCAAATCTAAGTCTTAATTCTAGACTTGCCTTGAAGAGCTTTCTCCCTCCAAAGGCATTTAGACTAATATTAGGCTTAACCTTAGAGTTTTTGATTAGCTATCATTATACTGTCTTCATCTGAGCTTCCTTTGAACTCAACATAATCTTTAAGTGTTTGAACATATCTCAAATAGATGGTATGATACAAACTATTACCATCGAAGAAAGGAGGTTGTTTCATTCTCTTTTTCACTTATGTCATTTGCTTTTTAAGCTTTCTTACTTGATCTTGGAGTTCAAGTAGGTTTTATCTTCCATGGTATGGTTCAGACAAAGGTGCAAAGCATTTGCAAAAACAAAAGAAATAAAGGTTTAGAACAAGAACAAGGAAACTATAAAGCATAGAGGTGACCATGGAGGGGTCATGGTTAGCTCTAGAAGAGGAAATGTTAAGGAGGGAGGCTTCTCGGTCTGTGGTGTTAACCATAAGCAGATTGTGATTGGCTCTAGCTAACTCTGGTTTGCAATTCTTATGAAGGCTTTTTGTGAAGTTTAGGGATGTTTTTGGGTTATAGATTATGTTTGGGCTATTTTTAGGTTCTTTGTGGACTAAGAAGGGCTTATTAATGTGGGTCAGAGAGGATTTTTAAGTGAAGTCAAATTGTGGGTTTCTGGGGTTTTGGTTGGGGTAGAAGTGTGTTTAGACTCTTTTAGGTGGAGTAAAAGGAAAAAGTGAAGGAGTATATTCAACGTAAGATATGGCAAAATGGAAAGAGCTAAAGCAACAATCCAACTCAAAGCTTAATGATTTTGTGCTTACTCAAATAAAGAAACCTTTTGCTCTGGTATCACTTGAACCAACAGAGGATACCCTTTGGCCAAATAAAGGTTTTGATCTTGATGATGATCCCCAAATGGATGAGGATGAACAACCCACAAAAGTAACACTTTGATGACAAATCCTAACATAAGAATGCAACTCTAAGAACGGAATAAAACCAAAGCAACTACACTTTTTTGTTGATTTTGATTTATAAAAAGTAGAGCTAACAACAATCAAAGAAAGACGTGTTTGTAAACATGAATTTTGAGCCTAAAATAAATTAGACAAGAAATTAGGTAACAAATTGAATTTTGTATTGATATTGTATACATGGGTACAATCTCTGTATTGAACACAATGAAGTAATCCTCTTATTCGATCTCCTTGTATGAATTTGAATAAACTTTATCTTGAGAGAAGGCCTAAGAGGCTTAATCTCAATCAAGAAAATTATTTGATCTTCAAAGGAAGATGGCACGTTCTTCAGGTGCTTGTTATCTCTGTATTGAATACAATGTCCTCCCTTGAATGAAGGGGGTAGGGGTCTATTTATAGGAAAATTCTCCCCTTTCCCTTGTAGGTCAAATGAACCTTGACCTAGTTTGGGCCTATAATTGGGCTTCAACTTGAATTGATTTGAGTTAGGAATTTGTCTTGACTTCGGGCCTGAGTAACCGACTTATTGACTTAGTAGTCTGGTGAATTGTCGATTTGATCATCAAGCTGGACTGCAGGGTTGACCGTCAGTTGGGCTTTGACTTTGGGAGTCACCTCGGGCTTTGACAGGATCCTGACTTTGGGAGTCATTTAGGTTTGGACCATGACTTGTGAGTTAATGTGGGCTTAATTAAATGAATTAAAAAGATTGGCCCAAATAATTAATTTAATTTATCTCTTTATATAGCACACATATATTTTTTTGTGCTTACAAATTGGCCTTGAGACAAGGTCACGTACAAGACTTATCTTGTTTAAGTGTGACCGATGTCTCGATTTTTTTTTGGTTAGTCCTCTTCGGGGGGCCTATCGACTTGGCTTGTAATGTTGCTCGCTTGACACCCACTTTTTAGGTGGGCTATTCCGTTGTTTAATTGCAAGGGCACAACTATTAGTGTCATCTTATTTTTTAGACCTTGCCTGATTAACTTGTCAGCTCGATACTCGACATCCAAAATTGTACGTACGTCTTGGATTTTGCTATAGCTTCAAATCATGTCGATCAAATTGTACAACCATTAAATTCGTTCGAATGGGTTGATTTAATGGGGACTATTGTCAAGTTATTAACCTCGCACTTGTCTGTGTTAACATTCGACATATGATGTATAATGTGATAACACCCCTTAGACTTAACAACCAAATTGGTCAACTTAGGAATTGACTTAACTTTTTTTTAACCTTCACCACCTCTGGGCCACTATAAAACCAAGGGATGCTTGCTTACGTCCCCCTTTTTTTATCGCATAGAAGCCACATCATGCTCAAGGTGATTTCTCCATATGAAAAAGACCTACTTTTGCCATCAGTGGGCTTCGATCATCTTAGATGTTGCCCAGTATTTAAATCAAAGGTCTTTGATATCAACCTAGGTGCTTGACTGGAGGTATCAACTAAAATTCTCTTCTCTCTTTTGCTGAACCTCAAGCTTACAACTATTTACTTCTATTATGTCAAATCTACAGTCTTTATTGACCTAAAGCATCTACCTCTTTGCTCAGCATTAAAAGTGTGCCGAACTGTCAATTGATTAAAATTACACATCTCTTGAAATGGTATTTCTTGTCTGAATCCATAAAGATGCTGTATTTAGTCACTTATCTTCATGTCTATTATTGTTTTTAGTGACAAAGCCGATGCCTTTTATAATCCCAAAGCACCAAAGGCAAAAAAAAGCAACGCCTTTTCCTTTGTTCCAGTTTAGCAAGGCTAATGATAAATTCCACCAAGGTGTTGAGATGCTCCATTGTTTGCATGTTGATGCTTGCTATTTTCTTTCTTATTTTGAGTGCATATGCTTCGTTGACATGACCCTCTCTTTCTTTCTTGGGAAAAAGGTATGGAAAACTATGTTTTCGACACAATATTGAAAAGAACAATTATTTTGATTACTTTCTCCTTGTTCTCACTTTCATTATCATATTGTTGCGCTATGTTTGTTTATTTTATGCCAAAACCCTATATTTTTTATAACATTTCTTTGTTATCGCTTGTGTAGATTGGTAACTCACTTGAAAGGCCACTTGTGAATGCAGTTTACCACTAGGCCTTTCGGGGTCTACAATGGGAACCTACATGCCATAAGTGATACAAAAATTTGAAGATTCACTTGCGAATGCGGTTTACAACTAGGCCTTTTAGGGCCTAGCATGGAAACCCACATGCCATAAGTGCTATGAAAATTTGAAGACCTACTTGCGAACGCGGTTTACCGGTAGACCTTTTGGGGCCTAGCATGGAAACCATACACCATACATAGTACGAAGATTTGAAGGCCCACTTGCGAACACGATTTACCGCTAGGCCTTTTGAGGCCTACAATGGAAACTCATACACCATAAGTGGTAATCAAATTTGAACCCACTTGGGAATGTGGTTTATTAATAGGCCTTTTTAGGGCCTAGAATGGAAACCCACATGTCATAAGTGGCACAAGGAACGAGTAGCAGCTGGGCAGAGGAGAACTAACATCTTTGATTAATTTTTTAATGCCCCCTCTCTTTTATTTTTTTCTTCTTGGATGATATTTTATTTGCTAGTTTCCTCTACTAAAAAAAACTAACTTTATGTTCTTATTAGGTGATTCATAATTGTTCATCTCAAGGAGTTTCAATGAGATGGTAAACTCTTTCTCTACATTGTAGTTAACAAGAATGACAAACCTTAATCAGGGACTTCCTTTCTTGCCCACTATTCCTTATGTAGGTTGAACTAGTGCCTACTATAGAGTCATCGCCCTTTCCTTCAGAGTTGTCAATTCGAGTGGAGAAAGGTGTAGAGGATGATTCAGTTGCCTATTTACTTCAAAGCATGCACTATGACAGCCCCAGCTTGATTCCTGAGTTTCCCATGCTTAGGTGGCAAATCCTATTCGAGAAGTCTAGGTAGGGACTAAACATTTTGTTTTATGTAAAGTTTGGTTACACACATCTATATTAGGAATGGACAGAGCACGTACTCTCTTCCTTTGAATAGCACTCGAGGAGTTATTCACTATATCAAGCAGTGTACACCTCACTTTATTATTATAGCCGCAATGTTTATATCCTTCGCACTTTTTGCTAGAGCTGGTGTCCTACCACTAATACTCTTCATACTATGCCTGGGGAAATGTGAGTATCTTTATGGGATTTGCATAGACTTGGTGGCCTCCTAATCAATGGCAGGATATATGATGAGACTGTCCCTAGTGTTTAAATTTTCAACTATCTAGATAAGCAAAATCAAAAGGTGATTCCATTTTCTTTAAATTCTGTTTGATACTTTTAGATGCTTAGAAAAGACACATAACCACGAGAAGGAAGTTAGTGCTAAAGTATGGATTGAATTTTGGTGTAAGCAAAGGTTCATACGTGCATAACCCGCTAACGCGCTCTCACCATTATAATTCAACTCCTACAAAGACTCATAAACCCAACGACCAAATTCAAAACTCAAGATATTTGCTGAAGTCGAGATGAATAAACCGTCTTTAAAAGCCTTAGGGGTTCCCAAAGAGAAGAGGGAGAGTATTTATCTGACTACATTTCTATCATGTTGGCTATGTGACTTTGCACTTCCTAAGACAGGGAGAGGCTTATTTGTCCAGGAACTTTTGAGATCGCCAACTTAATGGCTTTTTGGCTGTGCCTTTAATCTGGGCATTCCTGTGTTAGCAAGCATTTACCATGGCCTAAATAGGATTACCAATGTCACGAAGCCTCCCTGCTCATGGTCGTTCTTCCCAAGCCATTACCTTTATGGATGGCTTGCTTACTACTTCAAAACCCATCATATACTGCAACATGTCCCTCCAGATCCTTTGATGGTGTGCTACTCTGGCTCCCAAATGAAACCAACAATATTGTGATGCTTATAAACTTATTCATGAAGGGACAGTTCCTGACTTAGGGTGTCGCATGTTAAGATAGAATCGATCAGAGACCCTTGTTGATAATGGTGAGTTAGATGAAGCCAAGGTTGGTTACTTAATATCCCTTAGAGATGGCTTCTTTCTTATTTATCACACCATAGCTTTCTACCCTATAACCTACATTGGTTTAGCAGACAATTTGGGTTCTGCTAAGGAATTTCTGGGATACTTCTTGAGGATCCTCGTATTCAATCAGTGTCATATAAAGATGCCCTTCAATATTGAAAGAGGTTCTTATTTTTGGGGAGTATGTCTTAAGATGTTTTACGCAGTCGCTCCTTAACACTAAGTCAATATGTCACTTCAGCATATAAGAGTTTGTCGCCTAAGGTGACTATTAATGACCTCAGAACTAGTGTCTCCATCCTCGAGGAGAGTACGGAAGCAAACTCATCCAAATAGGAGAAAGGTGTAGCGGAAAGTTCATCAAAAACTGCAAAGGGGAAGAAAGGAAAAGATCATATGGAAGGCTCAAATGCTAGGGAACAGAAGTTCTGGGAAGATGCTTATGAGCCCCCAGGAATTCACTTTATTAATAAAAAGCAGAACCTAGCAGAAGGCAGTGGCAGCGAACCAAATTCCGAGGTGAATTTCAAACAAAGAGGGCATAAAAGGCATGAGATTGTGGTTCTAGGAGATGCTAGAATAAGCCTTAAGGATAACTTCTTTGATGATGATAAGAGTTATTCAATCGATCAAGCCAACCATGATAATGTATGCTCCCTCCCATTGCCTTTTTATTACCATTTCTTTTTCTTTTTGTTTCTTTGTTCGGAAGGAACTGTACCATACTTATTTTGTTTAATCTTTCTCTTTCTTCAGATTGGCAAGATCTAGTGCAAGAGGCTACATCTGTTGTTGATGAAGAACTACTCGAGGAAGTTAGCCTTATGATAAAATCATCCATGCTTAGAGCACATCTGGTAACAGGCAAGGATATTGCTATTGTCAGAAGGTTGACATCGCCTCACAAGGTTAGAGGTCCATCTTCAAGAAGAGCAGAAGCTTTGCATGCTTGCCTACCAATAGCCAGCATCCAGTTGATGGGCCAAATTCTCTTAAAGTATCTGCAAGGAGATTACCCACTATTTCCGCAGACATTCCTACTCCCAGAGGTTCAAAAGGATGACCTGCTTGTGCTGTTGCTACCCTCAGTGCTTTTTTCTGTCCAGGACCTAGCTCTTAGAGCATCATCACTACTGCCAACGAGTAATGGGATCTAAGTATTTGACAAGTTTGAAAAATATAAAATTTGATAAAGTGGAGCTAAAATCCATGGAGGCTCAACGATATATAAGGGAATTGAGTGACTCTATAGAGCCCTAAAGCCCTTGAGAAAGAAGGTGAGGACTTCGGAAGCACTGCATCTGCCTTTTTATCATTAAAGAAAGCAGTTTCTATGTGTCGTCATCCCAATGATGTGGGGAAGGAGAGGGTTATGTGCGTTGAGCAGGTTGAACTCGTGCGATCCCATCTTGCCATGGTTCATGTAGATCCTGATGTATCAACAGAGAAGCATAAAGAAGCAACTCAGAAAATTGTGGACTTAGAGGAAGCACTTCGCACTGCCCGGGAAGAAGAGCGCCAGCTAAAGGATGATGTCCACGCTAAATTGACTCTGCTAGCAGTTGCTAATAAGGAAGTTGATGAGAAATCTAAGGTTCTTGGTGACCTTAAAATTGTGCCCACTCTATCACCTAATGATATAAAGGAGTTAAAGAGACATGAACAAATCATGCTAGAGATGCAATCTTCACTTAACCCTGATGCTTGGATGGACACTGACTAATTTACTACATAATCTGTTTTGTTCCTTCTTTTTTCGCATGTAATAAACTATTGTAATAAGCTTTGTGTTCTCTATCATATGAAACACATTTTTTTGCCCCTGCTCCTCCCTTTTTTATTGGTATTATGTTTGACTGCACTTGTAATTTGTTTACCGAGCTATCTATGTACTTATTAAAACTTGTAATTCCCAATAAGATCAAGTCATCACGTAATTCAACAAAGTATACTTTAATTATTTATTTTGCCATTCACAGTTCATACCCTTGTGGATCAGGAGTAGTATAAAGATTTTTTGTTTTGTTTTCTTGTTTACAGTTTTTACTCTTGCGGGCTAGGAGTAGAACCAATATTTTTTTATATTGTTTTACCATTCGCAATTTATACTCTTGTAGGCCAGGAGTAGTAGAAAGATTTTATTTTGTTCTCTTTTTTGTGTGTGAACAATTTGAGCTCTTGTTTAGGAGCTAGTTAAGCATTTTCCTCAAGGGAAGTAGCGTTTTAAGAACTTGCCATTTATTGGTCCAACTCGAGCCTTTTGTCCATCCACTATCTTGTAAGCACCACTTGTGCATACCTCACGAACAATATAAGGTCCCTCCCATTTGGGTGTGAATTTGTTTCCTATCGTATGAGTCATGATAATTGGCCTCTTTAGTGCAAGTACTTGATCCCCAACTTGAAACAAACGCGATTGTACCATTTTATTAAATGCTCAAGTTAGGCGAGCCTGATAACCTTCTAATTTTTGTTGGGCTTGGAGTCTTTTCTCATCAAGGGTCTCCAACTCTGCTAAGCAAACCTGTAATTTTCATCTTCACTTAAACCTTGTTGTATAACAATGCACAATGATAGAATTTGAATTTTTAGTTGTAGGACAGCTTCTACTCATACCAGAGTATAAGGGGTCGATTGTGTTGGCATCCTATATGTGGTTTGACATGGCTAAAGAACGTCCCCTGGTTTCTCATGTTAATCTCTCTCGGATTTCGACACTACCTTCTTCAGCAGGTTGTACAGTGTTTTGTTGAATGTTTCTGCTAGACCATTTGTAAGGGCATGATACATTAACGACTTATGTTGGGCAAACTTGAATTTTTCACAAAGGTTAGTTATTAATTTGTCGATGAACTATTTTCCATTATATGTGACAATATATTGAGGCACACTATATTGATAAATGATGTGCATCTAATAAAGTCAAAAAAATTCTCGTTTTTGACTTCCTTTAATACAATCACCTCTGCCCATGTAGAGAAATAGTCAGTGGCTGCCAAGATGTACAAGTGACCAGCAAAAGATTTAGGAGTAAGAGGCCTTACAACATCAAGCTCCCACTCCTCATAGGGTTAAAATGCTATGGTTGGATGGAGTGGTTTTAGAGGTTGGTGAATGAAGTTAGCATAAAACTTACATACATCATACCTTTTTAGATAATCGATACAATCACACACCATTATACGCCAATAATAACCCATTCTTTTCAGGGGGTCATGTAACCTGGGTCCCAACTAATGTGCACCACACATGCTGGTATGTGCTTATTCGATTACTTGTTTTCCTTATTTCTTATCCAGATATCGTAGCTAGAGACCGAGGAAAGAGGTTCGATACAACATTCCTTTGTAACGGAGGAAGCGTGATGCTGTCCATTGGATCTGTGTGTTATGCCTCCTGTCACCTAGCAGTTTCCTGTATTTCAAGTCGTTAATAAGTGGCTGGCGCCAATCTTATTTATCTATCTCACAAATAGGGACTACTTTCACTTCTTCTTCACATTCATCCTCGGACGATGTAACGACCCATTGCCCGCAAATTGGAGTAACAATGTTCCCTTTTGCCCCCAGTGCCAAGGCGGCTATAGGGTTTACAAGCACGTCACCTTCTTGTTGGCACTTCTAGGGGTATGTTCCAACTTAACAGTTTCTAACCTATCCAACAGTCATAAGACATGCTTATGATGTGGGATAAGATCATCCTTTTTAGCTCTAAATTCTTCTAAAAGTTGGTTGACGACCAATTGTAAGTCATCATAGACATCAAGGCCTTTGATCCCTATCTTAATTACCATTTGAAGGCATACTATGAGTGCTTGATACTGATTCATATTGGTAGAGCCCAGTTGGATTAGCATAAATGAATATGAAAGAATGCGATTCTTAGGAGAGACAAGTACAACTCCTACTCCCACAGCTTCATGTCGTGCAGCACCATCAAATTATATTTTCCAAGGTGGAAGGACATTGACAAAAAACACCTCTTCCCTAAGAATGCCATCATTTAGTTCCCAGTTATTAGGAACTAGATGGTTTGCTAAGAAATCTGCCAACGCTTGACCCTTAGCGACCCTTTATGCTATATAAACAAGATCATATTGTCCTAGGATAACAGCCAACTTTGTAAGTCGTCCATTCAGAACTGGCCTTCACAAGATATATTTGATTGGGTTGGCTTTAAAGATAACATGCATAGTGCTAGCTTGTATGTAATCTCGTAACTTTTGAATGGCAAACATGAGAGCCAAGCATAACTTTTTATTGGTGAGTAGTTAAGTTTGGCCCCGACCAATGTACGACTTAGGTAATAGAGAATCCCCTTCTTGTCTTTAGGATTTTCTTGGGCCATACTGCTCCAAGTGAACATTCTTGCACTGTGATGTAAAGTATGCAAAGGTTGCCAAAAATAGGTGCCCCCAATACTAGAGGAATTAACAAGTACCATTTGATGTTATCGAAAAGCCTTGCTTACCCTTTTTCATGAGGTGGCTGAAAGGGTGATAGTGACCAATGAGGTTTGATATGAACCTTCCGATATATGCAAGCGTCCTTGCAAACCCTGGAGTTCCTTAAGGTTCTTTGGTGGGGGTATGTCTTGAATTGCATTTATCTTAGCTTGTTCAGTTTTAATGTCTCTATGTCAGACGACAAAGCTTAGGAATTTGCTAGATGTGACACCAAATGCACATTTTAATGGACTCTTTCATAATCATTAGAAGATTTATCGGAGATCTTGCAAATGATTTGATCTCGTTTTGGACTTAACCGCTAGATCATCCACATAGCATTCCAATTTTCTGTAAAATGTCTTTGAAAATAGTTTGCATCGCCCTCTGATAGGTTGCTCCCACATTTTTCAAGCCAAAAGTCATCACTTTAGAACAAAAGACACCCTTCGATGTGCGAAACGTTGTGGCCTCTTGATTTACTAATGTCATTTGAATCTGACTATAGCCTACGGAGCAATCCATAAAGATAAGACTTCGTGACTAGTGGTAGCATCAATCATGAGTTCAGTGACTGGAAGTGAAAAGTCATCTTTCGGGCATGCATCATTCAGGTCTTGAAAATCCACACAAATAAGAAGTTGGCCTTTTCTTCACTTAGGGGAGCGTTTGGTTGTAAGAGCTTTTTGGCAAAAAAGAACTTTTTGAGTGGCTGTAGCTGTTTTAACTAATCAAGACAGCTAAAATTGGTGTTTCATTAAAGAGCTGTTTGGACCCAAACAACTCTTTCTCAAAAGGCTATTTTCATTAGCCTTTTGGGAATAACTTTTTGTAAAAATAACATAACTATCCAAGAGTTTGAAAAATATTACACCATATGCCATTAGCCATGTGTAGTGACATTTGATGTTGTTACTTATTTACATTAATCTATCAAAGTTTAAATCATTTGAACATATAAATTTCAACTCATAATAATGAAATATGTAGAAAATAATAGAGTAATATTTTAAGACATAATTATCAAGTAGATATACACTAGTTGAAAGAAAATAAGATTAATAATAATACAAATTATGCACAACTAGTAACAAATTAAGATTTTTTCAATAAAGTTAATTTGTATATATGACATCAATTCAACTTTTTTTGGAAAGAAAATGAGATAACTAGTAATTGAAAAAATTATTTTAATTAAAATATAATTTAGAGATAAGGACATAAATAAAATTTTACTAAATATCTTTTTTAAAAGAATCTAGTTTTACCACATACTTGTTTTATAAACAGTTAATTCAAACAGCTAATTAAAATAGTTAATTCAAATAGCTAACAGTTAACAGATAATACAAACAGCTAATAGCTAATAGCTAATAGCAGTTTGCAAAATAAGGGCCTTACTCGGACGATTTTGTAATCCAGGTTAGGTATTATACCTTGCATATGAACCCAGCATCAATGCGCTTGTTTACCTCCTTTTTGATTTCAAGTGTCAACTTGGGACAAAAACACTGTTAAGGTTGCTTTTTAGGTGAAACACCTTTTTTAATGGACAATTGGTGAACTACAACCTTGGGATCTAATCCAGGCATTAACTTCTTACTCCATCCAAACACATCCTTGTATCTAGAGAGAAACTTGAAATATTCTTTCTCCTCGTTGGGTGTGGGCATGATGCTCACATAGATAGGGCAGAGTTCTTCCACATAGCCAAGATTCAACTCTTTGAGCTCATTAAATGTTGCTCACCCCCATCTTCTAAAGTTTCTGGTGCTTCAGCGAGTTCTAGTTTAGAATCCAAGTCAGCGGCCTCTTGAATTGTGATGTGGTTAAAAGAGGCTTATTCATCCTCCTTGATTCTTTCTTTTGAGCTAGCATGAGCCCTATGGCTAATGAGAACTAGGGTATGCCTCTTTACTTTTAGAGAGCTATCTGTCTTCACATTCAAAGTAGAAACACATTTCATATATGAAGGAATGGAACTTTAGACTAGAAATATGCTTCATACGTGAAGGACGTAACTGTGGACTTCATTTATATAGCTAAGGCAACTGAATGCCAAATCCCTATCTCGTGAGGGAGGTGAGCTTGATGATATCTCACTTATCTTGATTTTGGTGAACACCGAGGATTTAGGCTATTTATCTCCTTTTAACCCATGGAAGCCAGAGGGTTTTAAGATTTTATCCTTTCCCATCCCGCTAAACACGAAAAGGCATCATTGTGATCTAGACAGGTGCAACCTGTCAATCACCAATGTCTTTGGATTGATCTTAGTGTTTTCACCCTTACTATCATTGAGCTCCTCAATTATAATATATTGTGCAAGTGATTGTTTGTCCTTATGTCATCTCGAAATCTTCATGGGCCAGTGGCATACATAACCAAGGCCAACTTTAGCATTGTAACTATGCCTCCTTGATTTTGTATCATCTTTTGTGTACCATTAAGTGTGTAGGGCTTAGCTTCCATGACGTGCCCTAGAGATGTTGGCTTGCTAAAATCATAAACAAGCCTCTTTAATAATTTGCATGCATTAGGATCAAGCCCATCACTAGTGTGTATCCTTGGAAGGTCACTTTCTTCTTGGAGTGAGGCTCTAGAAAAAGCTACGAAACCAGGAAGGGAGACCTTGGTCAATTTGCTTTGGTTTACCTTATGAACTGGAAGCACATCCTTTTTTTTGACAACATGCCAACTGGCATCCTTGAGCTTGATATCGTCCTTAGTTGTGCTTTTGAGAACTGTACATTTGCTAAATGATGATTCACCATCCTTCGGACGGGACTTAGGAATGTACCTAAAGACTAGGACTACTGGGTTTGCCGCAACAATTGTTTGTTTGACAGGAGAAACTGAAATTGTTTGGTTATTGTTTGTTCTCATTGTTATCATGGCTTGATGTTGCCATCACCATCATCTTTAAGAAGGGCATTAGTCCCCTTGGTGTTCTTTGCACTGCCTCTTCCTGTGGAGAATATAGCAGCTAACATAGTTTCTTTTGATGTTGCATCTTCCATGAAGCACTTTGCATCAACAAATTATGATTCGACCATAGTAAATGGTTTAATATCACCATTTGTCTTCCTTTCGCCCTCCTGATAGTACTTAAGACATTGGTGCAAGGTTGACGCTACCACTCCTTGTTCATATAACTAGGGACGCCCAAGCATCAACTTGTCTTGGAATCTATCACATGAAAAATTGATGATGTTGTCAAGTCGCCAGTTGTCAATCCTAAGAGAATCATACCAATCACACATTGTCCTCCTAGATTAAACCTCTACAGCATCATTCAGCTTCTAGATAATTCTTCGATGGTATACCTGAATTGTTCATAGTAGACTTTGGCATGATGTTGACTGTTGAATCACCAACCGCTAGGTTTTTCTTATCCATTTTTCCCCGAATGTATCTAGTGAAAAACAATGGGTGATTATGTGGTTTAGAACCTAATAACAAATCATCGTCGGTGAATGTCACAGCAATGTTGCAGGTGACACATTGGGTAGGATTGCTCATAAGTGGTATATTCTTCACCTTATCAGCATATAGCTTTACATGGTGAATGGCAACAACAATTTGTTCAGACGTCATTCCTGGAAGATAAAAAATTTGCTACCAACCCATGTACGCTAGTAAAGCTTCCGGTATGGTGAGGACCTTATCGTCTCTTTTGCGAGGAAGTGTCTTTTTGGCATTTTGTTCTTCGTTTGTCTCATCGTCGTCATCATTAAATTCGAAACATGAAGTCATGTTGATAACCACTTTGTCAAAGAATCCTTTTTTGGGAAGAATTGACCTAAGGCAATGAAAATAGATGGTTTTTAGTGAAGTGGGTGGATGATCCAAACTTCCTGCTCATCACTGGGTGCAGACATCATTCTTCGTTGACTTTTCTCGTGACAAAGTGGTGGTGGCTTGGCTTGCCTTTGCTTCCTTGACTTACGCCTGAATCTTTGGCTTTTGCTCATTATCAGAGGCTTCACTATAGATGGACACTTTTTCCTCTTCTTCACTTTCTGAATCTTTTATGGAAGATTAAGCTTATCATTTTTCTAATTTCTTAGTCAACTTAGCAATCCTTTCCTCTTGAAGCTTGATGCACTCTTCCTTTTCATCAATATCCCTAGTCAGTGTTTGTAGCCCTTTATATTAGTCATCTCCTCTTCCCAACTACTTGCACCTATCATCATAATTGGTATGACAGTAGTTTTTGCGGACTCAACTTCAGTTTCTAATAAGAGGGCCCCTTTTGGTGCAGGCAAAGAAGAATCATTACTATAGTAGCCATTTATGTCACAGATTAGAGATTGGACCTTGGTGAGGTTTTGAACTTCATCCATCTAACCAAACACTTTTTGCTTCATCTTCAAGTCTTAGAGTTTGGGTGCAGGCATCACTTTTTACCTAGCGATGATTGCTATAACAACTCTGCCATGCTACTTCTCTCCATAATGTTAGTTCGCCTACTAGAGGTGGTGCCCATTTCGTAGGATCTACGAGACAGAGATCTAGTGCTCTTCTTCTTTGAAGATTGAGAGGCAACGTTCTTGGTGGCTATGGCTTCTTTGAAGAGGATGTTCTAGAAAGTTAAAAGCCTTAATTTTTTTGAAGAAAGAAATGAGAGGTAGGTATGATCCCACCGTATGTGCTAAAAATTTATGAACATAAATTTCAAGCCTGAAATAAATTCGACAAGAAATTGGGTAAGCAATTGAATTTTGTATTAACATTGTATACATGGGTACAATCTCTACATTGAATACAATGAAAGTAAGCATTTGATTTGATCTCCTTAGGTGAATTTGAATTAACTTTATTTTGAAAGAGGGTCTAAGGGGCTTGATCTCAATCAAGAAAAGTATTGGATTTTCAAAGGAGATGGCACGTGCTTTACATGCTTGTTATCTTCCTTCAGAGAGAGAGTGCTTGAGCCTTAGTGAATTCCTCGAATGTCCCCCCCTTAAATGAAGAGGGGTAGGAGTCTATTTATAGGAAAATTTTCCCTCCCCCTTAAAGGTCAAGATGAACCTGGACCTAGTTTGGGCCTACAATTGGGCTTCAATTTGAATCAATTTGATTTGAGAGTTTGTGTTAACTTGGGGTCACGTGACCAGCTTATTGAATTAGTAGTCTGGTGAAGTGCCGATTTGATCATTGAGCTGAACCGAGGGGTCCACTATCAGCTAGGCTTTGACTTGGGACTCGCCTCTGGCTTTGACCGAATCTTAACTTTAGCAGTTGTTTGGGCTTGGCAGACTTGTGAGTCAATATGGGATTAATTAAATCAATTAACAGGGCTTACCCAAATAATTAATTTAATTTTATCTCTTGATATAGCACATATATATATTTTTAGTGCCTACAATGTTTAGGATAAAGGTCAAACCACCACGTAGACCAATCAACCAACCCTTCAAACTTATAAAGCCTAAGCACAGAAGATTGAAATAAACAGGGGACTCACAATCACCGCTCTCCAAGAAAGATAAGGAAAATGAGATAACAAGCAACAAGCTTTTTAATTCACTAATCCAAGTCTTCAATTCTAAAAATAATATAAGGAATTAAGCCATTATAACTAATAGAATTAACAAGGAAAACAACCGTTAAAATTCTTACTAGTAGTACAATTAAAACAAAGAAAAAGGGGAAGCACTTAATAAAATGCAAGGCTAGTATTTTTTGCACTTGTACTTGCTTGGTGGCATATTACAGCATCCAGATTGAGGAACCTGGAGAGACTATTTTTTGGAAGGGGTCCATCAACTTTCTATAAAAGCTTAGCCCATAAATCACCAATTCGTTGGCCCAATTAAGTTCATAATTAAAATCGTGAATGCCTAGACCCATGGCAACCCTTATCCAATTTAAGCTTTATGACTCTCTTGGCACTTGGAATACGAAGTTTATCCATAGGTTTTTTGGAAAATAGTCATAAAGGGCTATCCATCCATAGGTAGTTTACTAAAATTAGAGCTTGTTTCCTTATTCAAAACTGAGCTAGAATTCAGGAAAAATATTCTACCTAAATCTGGCAAATAAAAAGAATTAGCTATAGATGAAAAATATAACTATGCACTTTATTTAAGGCTACTAATTATCTCGTCACCTTTCCTAGGCTTGCTTGGCCTCCTTCAAGTGCCACGAGCCAATAATGATCTTTGAGGACGAAGTCCTTGAGCTCCGTTCCCAAGAATCATCATTATTCGTACTCGAATCATGGCCATAGTTTGGAGCAGTGAGGTCAAACCTTGCAGTGTGTTCCACATCAACATCAAAGATGCTTTTTCCTTTATAGGAGCTAGAAAGTTAGAAAAATTGTCCTTTCTCCTTGTTAATATTAAGTCACATAGTGTGGTAGGTAGGTCTATATTGTAGGAATACTGTGGTAGGAATTCCTTGGTTAAACTTTTCTAAGTGCTGAGCATTTGTGGGTCAAGGGAATAAAACTAACTACTCACTTTTTTCTCAAAAGTGTGACGGGATATTTAAGGGAAAAGGGGGTTGTCTATGCTAGTTAGGGTTATATTGTTAGCAAAATTCCTCAAATGAGAGGATGGGTTGCTTACGCCTATCGATTTTAAGTTTTCAGGAAGGGAAAAACTTGGCAAGCAATTTTTTATTATTATTTTTTTAACATTGGAGTAAAAAGGGTTGGGTTTATAAATTGATTCCCAAATAATTGAAAGCTTTTTGGGAGTTGCTCCAACTTGTTAATCCTTGGATCTATTGGTGATGGATCTTCCTCATGGACTGAATGAATAGAGTAGACATTATCCTCTCTTTCATTTTCAGCCTTGTGTTTATGCCTCTTTTGGCAAGGCCACTTATGAGTCTTTATTACTCATTAAATTTAGCCTTAAATCAGGTTCCCATTAGGGCTATCAAATAAGCTATACGAGGTACAATTTATTCAATCACACACCATCTTCTGTGTGGTGGTCATTGCTGAAGTCGTTCCCTACCATGAAATTGGAGCTCATTGACAGAGATCTTACTATGTGACCCTGATGGTCCTTTTTTTATGTGCTCACTTTGCCTTCACAAATTTTGAGATTTTATGGAAAAAAAGGAAAATAATTTTTTTAGGGAAAAAACATTTCCACTAGATTTGGATTTTGGAAAAGAAAGGGAGAAGGAGGAAAAGGAACCTTAAACCAACTTCAAGAGTATTGACATGGAGATGACCGAAACCACATGACGCACTTAAAAACCTGAGAGATATGGAGGAACCACAGGACCATCAGCATGACTTTACTAGGCTATTGACTTCCTTCCAACCCTTAGTGCTATAAAAGGAATGATCGCGAAGCTACAATGGTATCCCTATTAAAACTGTTAAGGCATAATTCCAACCACTAGTGGCATGATTCTAGTCATTGTTGGGTTCTATCTACAAATTTCTAATTAGGATAACTTGCATTTTTGGCAGGGCCCTAATTCTTGATTAAAAAAAAAGAGCTAAAAGACATGGACTTATTTTGGAAAAAATAGACTCTCTTAACATACAAAAGGGTACTAGAAGAAGCACTTAGCACTTATTCAAGGAAACCATTAGCATGAGGTTTGATCGTAAATCTATGTCAAGAGGCACATCAAAGTTGGTGGTTGTAATGTCAAGGTGTGATAGACTAGACCCTTTTTATTGTCAAAATAGTGTGCTTTGAAGAGCCGTATAATGGTTCTCCTTAGAGGCAATGCGGCAACCCAAGGGGAAGGGCTAACTATTGTAAGCAATTCTACATCATTCTACGAGTAAAAGGATAATCTTAGGGGCATGTTTTATTAGGGGAGCTTAACAAACTTTCACATTTACCAAGCTCGAGCACATTATGCAAAATGCTGATCTAATATAAATTTTGAGCCGTAGATGAAAATTTTAATTGCATTAATTTGTTTCAAGTCCTACATCTCCCTAATGGCATTGCCATTGATAGTGCCTAGATGACCGATGGCCCCATGGGGGAGGACGGGAAGTGAAGAAGGAATGAAGGAACTAAAGCTCCCCGATTCTTAACCATCTTTTCTTTCCTTCTATGTTTCTCCAACTGTGACGTGCCCTCTTTTGAGAGAGGGGGATGTGATGCATTGGCTTTCTCACACTGGTGTTCCATGGTTAAACATGATAGGATGAAATGATGCTTTGATTATATAGAGTTGCCAGCACATTTTAAAGGAAATGTACAAACCTATGATTCTATAGAAAGTTTTCGATTTCTTCTTTTAGTCAAATCATTTAAACCACAAGAACAACCGTGTGTTATAGGTCGTGTTTTTAGAGAGTTTTAGAACATTATAGGATCCTCCAAAATGCTTTAGAACCTTTTGAAATATGCCAAAATGTTCTAGAATGTTCTAGAACTCTTTAGAGCACTCTAGATACTTTTAGAGTATTCTAGAACCTTCTAAGATATTTAGGACCTTGTGGAGTATTCTAGAACCTTTTAAGTTATACTAGAATATTTTAGAATACTCTCTAGAATGTTGCACACTATTATACACTTGTGTAGTATCTACGATATTTGTATAAAATATTGTGGATGTGTAATAATAGTTGTAGGATCAAATAGATCTACACTGTCCATTGAGGAGGAGGATGTGTATATATACCTAAAGGGGAGCTCATTTGTGCACCAAGCTATTTAAAGCATTCCAACTGCAATACAAAACATTCTCCCACTCTCTCTCTCTCTCTCTCTCTCTCTCTCTCTCTCTCTCTCTCTAAATTCTCTTAGTGCATGAGCGTGCTTGCTTAGCTTTCCATAAAGTCTATGTTAAGCAATCGCCAAGGCTTACTAGCAAACTAAAAAAGGGTTCTGAGTGAGTTTGCTAGCACCCCACAGGCTTGAGTTTGAGTGAATTATCAACGCATGATAGTTAGTATCATAGCCTACTTGCTTAGGAGATGACCGATATCGGCAACCCTCAACAAGGTCTCAAGAAGACCAATGACAAAAACATGGACGTGATGGTCCTTATGGAGGATAGGCTTGTGGAGTTTGACACCACCATGTCCACCCTAACAAGTAGGGTAAAGTACATGGACAAATGCAGTGAGGAGCTTGAGTTCGAGGAGGACATAGAAGAGCTTCGAAGGGAGATGTAAGTAGCGATAAACTCCACAGTGGCCGATTTCAAGAGGGAGATTCAAGCTCTTCGAGCATTGGTCACCGTCAAGGATGGTGAACTCCAAGCTTGTAAGGCTGAGGTCGAGGCTTACAAGGTCGATTGAGGCGTACAAGGTAAGGGTTGAGGACTTGGAGGCACAGATCAAGGTGTACAAGGTCGCGGTTGCCAATGGTGGAGCTGTCCAAGTATTTGCCGCTCCAAGGGGGAATGCACCAAGGCCTCCTACTGTCGACAGGGCTTGAAGTGCAAGGGAGATCGATAGTCACCTTTTGGGAGTCAAAGCCTATTTTGGGCGATGTTAATCGAGGATGATGTCCAAAAGTTATGTCATTCCGCTTTCTCCCTTAAGGATATAGCCCTTATTTGGTGGCATCGTAGGTGTGACAACATCAAGCGAGGATCTAATCCCATGAACACATGGGACGAGTTTTATCCAGAGGATGCTGAATACGAGGCTAGGGCCAAGCTTCAATGGCTTCAACACAAGGATGGTCAAATTCGGGAGTATGTCCAGGAGTTCCAAGAGCTACTCTTAGAGATTCCGAGTATGGGAGAGCATGATGCACTCTTATTTTTCCTCGATGGATTTCATGGATGGGCCAAGATGGAGCTAAAGAGGCGAGTGGTGCAGGACTTTGCATTGACAATCACCACCGTAGAGTCACTCATCGAGTTCAAGATAGAATCTTCAAAGCCATGAGTCAAGAAGACTCAGGATGATAATGAATGTGATGGAGATTAGGACAAGTCTCTTAGGTAGGACGAGCCAAAAATCTTCAAGGACAAGGAGAATGACAAGAAGGATGAGATGCCGAAGGAGATCTCATGCTTCCTTTGTAATGGGCCTCATCAGGTTTTCGAGTACCCGAAGAGGGCAAGCTTGCCACTCTTGTCTAGGAAGAAGAGAGGTATGAAGAGGACATGAGTATTGCATCGATGACGCCCCTAAGTGTCATCCAAACAAAGGTGGGGGAGCAACATGGTGGTTGTATGTATGTAGAAACTAAAGTTGGAGGTAAGAAATGCCATGCTATTGTGGATACTGGAGCGGACTCCATGTATATGGCGAAGGAGCTCGCTGACGAGACTAACCTGCATTACAAAACGAGAGGGGCTCTATGAAAAGAGTTAATGTGAAGAGCCTTCCAATCTATGGAGTTGCTTGAGATGCTAACATCCAAGTTAGGCCATGAAGAGGTAAGATCGGTATAACTGTCACTCCTCTTGATGATCGGAAGTTTTATCTAGGAATGAACTTCTTTGATATGACGAAAGCTGTCATAATTCCCCATGCTAGCACCCTGTTCATCACGGACCATGGGCAAGCACATGGAATACCCATGAGATAAGAATTTGAGAAAGAAACGGTGCTGCCTTGGAAGTTGACACAAAGGAGGAAACAGGCCAGAACAAGGATAAGATGCAAGCATACGAAGGATCGATGTGTCAAGCAGTTAAATTCAACACATCAACCCAACCAATTGGACAAGACACCTCCTGCGGATGAGAAGACTTAAGAATCGAACATATCAAGACTTAAAGGCAACAAGGATGTTGCCTGATTGGGTGGGGGAGAATGTTGCGGGTCGAGTTTTAAAACATTCTAGAATCCTCCAGAATGCTCTTGAACCTTCTCAAATATGCTATAACATTCTCTAATATTCTAGAACCTTTTGGAGCACTCAAGATATTTTTATGCCGCTCTAGAACCTTCTAGAGTATCTAGAACCTTGTGAAGTATTCTAGAATCTTCTAGGTTGTACTTGAATATTCTAGAATACTCTCTAGAATATTCTACACTATTCTACACTTGTAGTATCTAGGATATTTGTATAGAATATTCTGGTTGTGTAATAATAGTCCTGGGATCGAATAGATCTCTACCATCTATTGAGGAGGTGAATGTGTGTGTATGTGTGTGTGTGTGTGTGTGTGTGTGTGTATATATATATATCTATCTATATATATATATATATATATATATATATATATATATATATATATATATATATATATATATATATATATATATATATACACACCCAAAGGGGCTTATTTGTACACTAAGCCATTCAAAGCATTAAAGCATTCTTCGAAACTCTCTCTAAATTTTCTGCGTGTGAGTGTACTTACCTAGCTTTCTACAAAGTCTAAGTTAAACAACCCTCAAGGCTTACTAGCAAACTAAGGAAGGGTTCCGAGTAAGTTTGCTAGCGCCGCACGGGCTTGAGTTTGAGTAAATTATCAAACCGTGACACGTAGGACATAGGATTTGGCTTTTAAGAAGAAGAAAGTGTTTTTTAATAAGATTATCATTTCTGAGGTTCTGGAATGAGAATTAAATAAATGACTCCCTGGTGATGAACTATCAGAATAGAGTCAAGGGTGAAGATATGATAAATAGATGGTGGAAAGCCACTATTAGAATGCCTGCTTCGTCAATAAACACCTCTACTAGAAATGAATGAGTTAAAATTCATATTTATCAGCTCCACGCAACAGGTATTTTTCACAAATTAGTCTAGTCTAGCGAGACGTCTAACAATAAGACTTTTTTTTAAGGCGACTCATTAACAATTCATCTTAAGAAGAATTAAAATGTACAAGAAAACAATAAATTTAGGTGGTCACTTTATTATAAACATTTTTTTATTTTATGAACAAGAATAGTAGCATAAAGCACATAATCATAGAGAATCAAACAAGAACATGCTAAAGAAGACAAGAATTAAGTAAAGTGATACATAAGATTATAGTCTTTAGTTTATAGCCCTTATGACTTACCTCGATCTAAGTAGAGTAGCATAGAAACAATTCTTAATCTCCTTTCCTCACAAGTGCGTTAGGGTAGGATAATGGCTTTTCAAAATAGTTGATAATCCTTTTGTAAAAGTTTTGTGTAAAGAATTTAGTAGAGTTTTGTTATTACTAAGTTTTGAGAAAGGTTTTGTATGAGAGAAGAGTGAGGTAGAATTTTACTTGAAAGATGAGAAGCATGGTGTCCTAGAGCGAAGTAGAGTTTGCTTTAGGTATAGATGTTATTAGGAGAAGAGAAAAGAGCATATTTTGGCTAGGTGGTGAGAGTGTATTAAAATAATGGGCGCATGCCAAGTAACAAATCATTCTAGAATGTTTATCAGATCATTTCTATTCTCAAATATTTTAAAATAGAGTAGAATTTGATTGATTTGCACAAAACCAAACAAATTAGTCCCTCATTAACTTGATTGCACAATCAAGCTGCCACACGGAAAAAACTCACGGTCCTAGCGGTAATGCTAATCATGTTGCCATCCCCTACTTTTGCTCTTAAGAGAATTATTAGTGAGAATTGTATCATAAGTCAATGCATCATCCCATTGGTTATAATCTCATTCACTCATGCTCAAGGCCTCAAGTTCATATCACACACTAGCAAATAGTGCATAAGCTTTTCTCCTCTTCTGCAACTATTTTTGAAACTTTTGGATTTTAAATGCTTTTCAAAACTTTTTAAGAATTCTTATGCCCTAAGAAAACATTTATTTACGAATAAATTATTAAGAATCTAAGTATTCGTCTTGTTTTTCCCTCTTCGAGTTAGGTAATCATCATCACCGAGCAACAATACACTAGACATGCAATCGTGTGATTGGTCTAAAATCCCGCTGACACCAATTTGGTGCTTGCAACTAAGATAATATGTGAGGTATCAAAACTTTAGGCGATGCCATAGGATCACCAAAGATGAGGTTATAAAGGTTTTAAGAAAAATGAAGACATGCAAAGTAGTTGGTGTAGATTGTATACCTGTGATATGAAAATATTTTAGCAAAGGGCTTAAATGGTCGATAAAGTTTTTTAATGTCATTTTTGGAAGCATAGAGATGCTATAGGAGTAAACAATTAGTAAGATTATTCATTTATACAAAAATAAGGATGATATTTAATGCTATAAGAACTAAAAGGTGTCAAGTTACATAGCTATACTATGAAACTGTCAGAAAGGGTGATCGAGAAGAGCTTAAGGATGGATATTTTATTTTCTGATGACTATTTTAGTTTTATTAAAGGAATATCAACTGTAAAAGCAATACGTATGACAAAAAGGCTTATGAAATCTTATAAGGATATAAAAAAAGATTTGCACATGGAGTTCGTCAATTTTAAGAAGGCTTATGTGAGGAAACCACTATCTATAAAAGTGCTACAATTTGCTTAGAGAAGAAAGGCACACCATTTACCTGTATTTGGATTATTAAAGAATTGTGCAAGAAAATGAACACTAGAGTAAGGACTCTATGATTGGAGGAGACATAGAGGACTTTCTTAATGACATTAGGCTATGTTGAGGTTCAACACTGAGCCTTTTTCTTTTGTGATTGCTATAGATTAGCAGATAAAAGGCATTCAAAATGAAGTTCCATGGTGTGTATTATTTGCTAAAGATATTGTCTTAATAAATGGACTAAAGGCATCATTATTGATAAGCTAGAAAAGAGGGCATATAAGGGTGTCCGTTGATTTTGTATCAAGTACTTAGAATGTAACTTCAATACAGGGGAATAAGGGGTAACAGAGGAAGTCACTATTAGTGATTTGGCGACAATAAAAAGTTCAAAAGTTTAAATACTTTATTTCATCTTTTAAAGCAACAAAGAATTGGTTAGGATATGGGTTTTTGTATGAGGAGGGAATGACAAAAATGGAGGTATACATATTGAGTGTTATGCAATAAAAAGATCCTAATAAAACTGAAAGGGAAAGTTTACTGTGCAGTGATTAGATAAGCATTGTTTTATAACTCAAAATGTTGGTCAATTAAGAAGACCTAGGTTTGCTGATTAATAGTAGCAGAGATGAAGATAACTAGATGGGTTTATGGTCATACAAGATTGGATATGATTAAGAATGAAGTTATCAAAGAAAAAGTACGGATCGCACCCATCAAATGGTTTAATCATATTAATAGAAGGGATATAAATAAGCCCATTGTCATGGGTTGATTCTTCACATAAACTCAAGCCCTTACGGTGCTAGTAAACTCACTCGAAACCCTTATTTAGTTTATTAGTAATCCTTAAGTGATGCCTGACTTAGGCTTGTGGAAAGCTAAGTAAGTACATACTCAGTCAAAGGAACTTAATAAAGAGAGTGGACACAAGGTAGTTTGACATAATGCCTTGTGCTACACTTCGAATGCTTTGAATGCTTGACATACAAATGAGCCCTCACTGGGGGTATATATACAGGTGGTTGAGTCTAGGATATACTAGCATATTCTAAAGGGGTCTAGATCATTTTAAAGGATTTTAAAAGTCTCTAAAAACTTAACCCCTGATATTCTCCTCAACCTAATTAGGTAATGTCCTTATTGCCTTTGGATCTTCATATGCTTAGCTGTTGAGTTGCCTCATCCATAGAAAGTGTCTCTTCCACTTGGTTGAGTCGATGTGTTGTATTTAACTGTTTAGCACATCAATCCTTTGTGAGCTTATGTCTTATCTTCCTTTTAGCCCCTTTCGTCCTTTGTCCAAACATCTCAAGCAGTGTCACTGGTATGACATCCTCAGGCTCCTGTTTCCTCTTGACGGTGGCCAAGTAAGCTACCTCTCTATTCTTTGTGAATCGAATAGCAGGTAGCACTCTTTTCTTCTCAGCCTCTCATCTTATGGTTATAGCATGGGCATGCTCATTGTCCATGATGAACAAGGTGTTAGTATAAGGGACACTGAATACCTTTGCTATATGGAGGAAGTCAATTCCTAGATAGAATTTTCGATCATTAAGGGAAGTGACAGTTATATCAACCTTACCTGTCCATCGCGCAATTTGGATTCCAGTACCTTGGGCAACTCTGTAAATTGGAAGGCTCTTTGCGTTAAGTCTTTTTAGGTAGACTATTCCCATCGGCGAGCTCTTTTGCCATATACACAGTGTTCGCTACAGTGTCCACCAAAGCTTGGACCTTTTTCCCTACAACTTCGGTCTCTACATACAAGTGGCCACTGAGTTGCTTCCCCACCTTTGTTTAGATGGAGCTTAAGAGAGATATTGAGGCAACGTTCTTTTGTTTTGACTTAGCAGCAGTAATCACTGATGCGAGATCCTGCACCCCACTATTCTTAATCTCCATCTTGGCCCATCCCTGAAGGCCATCGAGGAAGCAAAGAGTGCATCATGCTGCCCTATGCTTAGAATCTTCAAGAGGAGCCCCTGGAACTCACTAACATATTCCTAAATTTGACCATCTTTATATTGAAGGTGCCAAAGCCTGGCCCTAGCCTTATGTTCAGTATCCTCGGGATAAAATTGCTTCTTAAGCTCCTTCTTAAACTCGTCCTATGTGTTCATGGGATTGGATCCTCTTCTGATATCATCACACATGCGACGCCACCACATAAGGGCAATATCCTTACTAAAAAAGACAGCGTTGCTCACCTTTAGGACATCATCCTCAATGCTCATTGCCCTGAAGCATGCCTCGGGTCCCCATAGGAAATTATCGATATCTTTTGTATTCCTAGCCCCATGGAAGGCAGTGGACTAATCTACCATTGTTGGGTACTATGGCCATGCACACCCTGATTATGGTTGCAAAGCCTTGACCGTCACCTTATAGGTCTTAACCTTGGCCTTACAAGCTTGGAGTTCATCATCCTTGGCAACCTTCGACACTCGATGGACTTAGATCGTGTTGTTAAAGTCAACTATCATGAAGTTCATTACTACTTGTGTCGAAGCTCTTCCACGTCCCCCTCAGACTCAAACTCCTTGATGGACTTGTCGATGTTATTCACCCTACCTATTTGGGATAATAAGGAGGTGCTGATCTTTGCTAGCCTTTCCTCCATAAGGGCCACCACATCATTGTTCTTATCCTTGCCCTTCTTGCCACATTATTGAGAGCTACCAGCATTGGTCACACATGAAGCCATTATGATCTCCAAAACAAAGATCTTATATCAATTATCACGGATTGAATCTTTACACAAACTCAAGCCCATGCGGGACTAGCAAACTCACTTGAAACTATTCCTTAGTTTGCTAGTAAGCCTTCAGTGATGCTTGACTTAAACTTGTGGAAAGCTAAGTAGGTATGCACAAACTTAAGGGAACTTAGTAAAGAGAGTGGACATAAGAAAGTTTAAGAGAATGTCTTGTATTGCAGTTGCAATGATTTGAAATGCTTGAAGTACAAATGAGCCCCCTTTTAGTGTATATCCACATCCACCTCCTCAACGTACAGTAGAGATCAATTTGATCCAGTAGTTACTATTACACATATAGAATACCCTATACAAATATGCAAGATACTACACAAGTGCAAAGCTATGTGGAACATTCTAGAGAGTATTTTGGAATATTCTAGTACAATGTATAAGGTTCTAAAATACTCTAAATGGTTTTAGACACTTTAGAAGGTGCTAGAACACTCTAGGAAGATTCTAGAGTGCTCAGAAGATTCAAGAACATTCTAGATCATTCTAGCATATTCTAGAGGCTCTTAGAGCATTCTGGAGGATTCCAAAACATTTTAGAAGCCTTTAGAAACTTGATCCGTGACACCATGCATACTTGTGAGAAGATTTTATCTTCTGGAATGTTGGAGGGGCAAAGGAAGACTAAATAGTACTTAAGGTTTACGAAGGGTATGACTCTAGAGGAGTTTGGGGATGTTTAGAATTAAAGTGATAGATTTTAAATAGTTAGTTGTTTTCACTATGACTTAGGGTGCATTGTTTCACTTGTTTACTAGGTAATAACGTGGTCCTTGCCGTATCTTAGCATAATTAATATTATTGTGTCATAACTAATTGTCATATCTTTTTAAATTTTTTATTCACTATTTGATGTTGCTTGTCATCTTAATTGCTTCTATTTCTAAATGTGTTTTAAAGGATTTCAACTTAACAAAATTTTTTCAAATAAATTTTATACACTTGCATTGCTGATGCTGCCTATTCAGCAACCTCAAGTCTTTCAAAGCACTTCCATTACATGTTCTCATTGTCAATCCCTGGACCATACCTTGATAGCTTGCCCCTACTGCACTCACCAGTTATCAACTAGAACTAAGCAAGCGAACATGGTAAGCACCCTACAACCCAGGGTAGTGAAATCACCCAAACGTTTCCTAGAGCCAGGGTCCGAACTTAGGAGGTCCTAGCACATAGATCGGAATGTTCTCTGGAAACACCTATATCCGTCCTTACCAAGCACCTAGGCTACCTCCTCCTCCTGTTTCTCACACACAATTACCTCCTAGCTATAATGAGATTGATAAAAGATTTAACAATCTGGAGAGATCACTAAATAGCTTAGAGATGGTAATGAGGACAATGGCAGAACAATTTTCTCAATTGGTCACTGCTAATAGGGAGAAGAGAACATTTTCCGGTCAGCCAGAGCCTACCCCAAATGTAGGTTCATCCTCAATTAGCCCACTGGTCCAAGATAATGTGAAAAGGGTTAATACAATAACTTCACTTAGGTCAGGTCGTTTAATTGGAAGACCTTGTGGATGTTCCTATTCATCTTTCTCCATCTCTGTCGCCACCATCTCTCGCTGAGAATGATTCTGCTTCTAGGGATGCTACTGATGGCACCCGAATTGACTCTTCCCCTTCCCGACTTCACTGAGTTAGTTGACCCTGAGGAGACTAAGCAAGATCTGTCTATGAAGACAGATGATACATCTCAGCCTTTAACTATTAAGTGAATTCATAAACCCACTGCATCCTTTCCGAGTAGGCTATGGAATAAGAGAGACTTTCTCCCAAGTCAAAATCAACATTCCGCTTCTAGACACTATCCAATAGATGCCTCCGTATGCCAAGTTCTTGAAAGAATTATGCACCACTAAGAGAACGACTAATGTCCCAAAGAAGGCTTTCTTAGCCTCTAACGTGAGTTCCATTATCTCACGCCAGATCCCAGCTAAGTACAAAGAACTTAGTTGCCTTATCATTTCCTTAGTCATAGGGGACCAGACAATCCACAGAGCATTATTGGATTTAGGGGCTAGTGTCAATTTGCTTCCATACTCGATGTATGAGAGGCTGTGATTGGGAGAGTTAAAACCCACTAGGACAACCTTCTAATTAGCTGACCGCTCCACTAAAACTCCTAGGGGTGCAGTTGAGTATGTCTTAATTAAAGTGGATGAATTCATATTTCCTGTGGATTTCACCATTCAAAAAACCGAGTTTATTGTTAATCCTGAGGCCCAGATACCTATCATTCTTGGTCGACCTTTTTTAGCAACTTCAAATGCTTTAATCAATTGTACGAATGGTACGACGAAGTTGTCTTTCGGAAACATGACTGTTGATTTGAATGTTTTGAATCCCCAAAGACAGCATGCTATTTTTTATAAGGTTGATAGTGTTAATTGGCTAGATATGTACGCCTATGATGACATTAGCACTGCTCACTAAAAAAGCGGTGATCCAATTCGATGAAAAATGCGATGGATTTATCACCCATCGGAACAAATGACGGAAAATACAACGGAATCCGATGGAAGATGCAAATTCTGACAGATATTATGGCCGGCTTTTTTTGTCAAAAATTCCAACGGAAAATTTCGACTGAATTCCGTCTGAATTTTGAATTCCGATGGATTCAAAATACAGCGTTAAAGTATGCATATACTACATCACTACTGATCCATCCAGATTTCCTTGCTTAACTTACTCTGTTCAGCTAGTTTGCTAGCATGAGGGCGATTCCCTGAGCATTTGCCTAAAACAAAGCATGAAAACATTTTGAACTGTGAGCCGAAACTCAGTACATGCATTCCTGTATTGTTAAATGATCTCTGAATAAATTATTTGGCAGCCATTTTGTAATTCAATTTAAGTTAAAACAGGGAATGAGATAAATGTAAAACTGCATTGCTAGTTATTATCTGATAGTGAACCCCTTGATACTGTTACGATCTACGGATAGGTGTACACCTGCCAAGCTGATCGGGGGACCTGACCTGAAGCTGCATGGGTAACTTAAGGGCAATGCCCTATAACTGATAATTGATGAGGTCACTAATTATGTGATAAATCACTGATTAAACTGATTCATTGATGTACTTATCAAAACATTACAATTTCGATAAATACGTGCTGATTTTTAAAGATACAGACAATGAACGTACTTGAAGTCTTTAAAATGATATTTCACTTGATAATACATATACATAATGGAAAATGATAGACTAGGCCCCAATTCTCCTAAAGAAATGTAATTATAGGTAAATGCAGTTAGTAAACTATATTCACTGACATAATTTGTAACTTTAATGAAAATTGATTAATTAAAAAGACTTCCACAATTCCAATAATTCAATATATGACAAGTTAAACCAAAATGATCTAAATAATAAATCAGTTAGGGTTATTGAACTTGAAATTCAATAAATTGGAACAAAATAGATCAAATCAAAATGATTGAGCTGATAATGAAAAGATTTTAATTGATATAAATGAAATATGAGTTTCTAATATTTCTGAAATGGATAATAGAAGGTGTAATGCTTCCAAATGGATGATAGAATGTGTAATGATTCCAAATGAATAATAGAAGGTTTAATGCCATGAGGGGTGTTGTGAGATTCATAAAGGTTCAAATAACCTCAGTTTGATCCGTTAAGCACTGATTTCTTTCTTCACATAACACCGTTTGATGGTCTACTTTAGAAAATCCATATCTTTCACTCTCAACCTCTAATTAAGATATAAGACCCTAATATGAAAAGCTGATAATGTCTACTAAAACTTTTATTCAGGGCACAAAGTATGATTCACATAGTAAGATCCCTAAAATTGGGGTAGAACACAGACGTGCACAATTTTGGTCCAATCTGCGCAGTCGTAGCAAAACGCCCATAACGTTTTCCGCAGAACTCGGATTAAAATGATTCAATAGGCATTTGAACGATAACTCCTTGATCTATCCACACACCAAAAATCACAATTTTTTAATGAGTCAATCAATACCAGTTTTTTTCGTAAGGTTCCTTATTCCAGTTTGTTCCCAGTTTTGATGAATTTTGTGCAGTTTCCGTAAATTGATCATAACTTTGTCCACACAACTCAGAATTAAGTAATTCCAAATCCAATTGAAATCTAACTCATTGAGCTATCAACCCACTAGAAATTATGATTTTTTGATGTGCCAATTAATACCAGTTTTCTCCCGAAGTCACCCCTATTTTAGGTCTGTTTATAGCTTAATAATCACATTTTTCAATCTTTTCTTCACATAACCACCCATTAAAACACTCTCTAACTTATATAAATCAGCATAAACATCTTGATATTCATTATCAATGCCAAAGATCACAAAATCTCACTTAAAACAATCAAAATCCATCATCACCACCTAAACTTGCATGATCACGAACAACTTCAAACGTTACTTACTTTCAAGCATAATCGAACAATTAAAACATCAAAAGAACTATTATTTATATCAAGATAAATGATCCACAATCAAATCCAACATAAAAATTCAAAATGAAATTTGATTAGGCTAGACTTTTACCTTGCTTAGTGATCAAAAGGGAGAGATGGAGGTGTTGCTGGATGTGGGAGGTGTTTGGATGGTGCATGGGGGTTGATGGGGTGGCTACCTGGTGCTGGCTAGTGACAGCTGTGGTGGCTGGTGTGGTGGTGGCCATGGAGGGGAGAGAAGAGGAAGAAGAAGATGGCCTTGTGTGGAGGAAAGCAGGAAGACTAGCCTTGCCTTTGCTAACTTAGTTTACTTGAATGAAAATCATCCAAGTAAACTTGGCTGAGATTTTAGCTCCAAAAATATCTTGCTAATTGTAATTAGGGCCTAGTGATGGTAATTAGCGAAGCAAATGGATTAGAAACTTGTTGGGCCGAAATTAGCCTTAAATGAGCTCTGGGTTCCCAAAAAAATATCAAACCGGGTGCGATTAATTAAATTTTTTTTCCGAAGCTTGAAATTAAATGTGATGTCATGAGAAATAATTTAATCTTTTAAATCATAACTATCGAGGCCTACTATCAATTTTTCTGAAATTAATACGGTAAATAAAATTTGAATTGCAAAGTGGGGCCCAAAATTGAATTCTCCCAACAGGGATGATTAAATGAGATAAATAAATGAGTAAAATTAATAACACGACTTAATTAAATAAATGAACATGATTTAGGGTCAGGCTATTACAGCCTTCCCTCCTTAAAGAGTTTCGTCCTCGAAACTTATGAACTTTGTTAAAACATGCAAGGTTATCTCAAATAGATATGAGTACTCAGCTTTCACTTCTTCGTCAGATTCTCAAGTAGCTTCTGAGGAAGTATACTTTGCCCAAAGTAATTTGGTTAGAGATATCTGCTTGATGCTTAACTGCTGAATCCTATGATCTAATATCTGGACTGGGTGCTCTTGAAGCACAAGACCCTTTTGATTATGACAGCGTGATGAGGATATGAAATGTACCGTTTGAGTTGTGAGGCAAGGAACGCGTCATGCACGTGCTTGAGCTATATAGGTAGACCTGGCAGACAAGCTATGCAATTCGGCCTTTCAATAAACTGACTTGGTCTAAAAGATCTTGACTGCAATTTAGTTTGCAGTTCAACCTCCTTACACCCTTTGTTGGTGAAACTTTCTGAAAAACCTTATCATATACTTGAAATTCCAAGAATCTCCTGCTTTTATCAACACAGCTTTTCTACTGAGTCCAATAGTATGATTTCAAAAGTCTTCTGAGATATGTCACCTTATTGAATGTTAAAGAAGATCTTTCTGACCCAAAAGATTATTTTGTTGTCAATGTCTGCCGTCATTTTATCCTGATATTTCATGTAAGAATTTTTTTTTTTTTTTTTGGGTGGTGCTATCACAACGTCGACCGCTGGGGTTTCATACTTTCTTTAAATGCAACTGTTGGTCATTGGTGATGAAGTACTATAGGCTCCAACTTAGAAGAGTTGGATTCATTGATATTTTTAGATGCTTGGTCACCCGTTCAAGATGATAAGAACTGTGAAAGTTCAAACTAGTTCTAAAGGCTCTTTGAAGTGCTTGCCAAAACAGGCTTGAAAGCTCTGATCTCTATCAGACACTATATCCAAGGGAATCCCAGGACAAGGTCCATTGAAATTGAATCCCACTTCCAAGTGGAAATTTCAACAGGTCTCAATTCACCTACGGGGCACTAGTGCTCTGCTTTGGCCTTTTCGCAAATCAGACATTTATCCACATATTCTGCAATTTCTCTTTTCATATTATTTCATCAAAAATATTACCTCAGATCTCTGCTCATCTTGGTATCCCCTAGATGCACCAAATAGTGAGTGTTGTGAGTCTCCTCTAAGATCTGCTTTCATAAGATTGTGCTTTATTCTTTAGATCACAGGATCACTATCTTAATTCACTCTGGTTTCCTCCATTAGGGAGGGCTGTAAGGTAAGTGCCAGTAATTGAACATTCACGTTCCAGTGCGACACTAATGGAATGTCCAAGTCCTCAAGCTCTCTCCAGAGGTTCAACTGAGTAATCACTACAGTGTTCATGGTATGTTGTGCCTTTCTATTCACGGCATCTGCTACAACATTTCCCTTTCTTGATTGACATTGGATCTGTAAGTTGAAATCGTTAAGCATTTCTAATCAACGCCTTTGTCTCAGATTGGGCTTCTTCTGAGGGAAGACATACTTCAAACTTTGATGATCGGTATTGATTTTGCATGGTATCCCATATAAGCAGTGTCTTCAAATTTGCAGTTCAAAAACTACAGCTGCTAACTCCAGATCATGTGTAGGGTAATTCTTCTCATAGGGCTTGAGTTGTTGGGAGGCATAAGATACCAGTTTATCTTCTTGCTAACCTTGCAACTTTCGGCAACCTATTGATAAGGGAAGACAATATTTGACAAATTCCTCCTGATACTTGATAATGCCCTGCTGAACCTAAAAAGTGCTTAGTCTCAGTACATCGGTGGGTGTTGGGCACTTTGTAACTGCTTTTACCTTTTGCAAATCATTCCCAATTTCTTCCCTTGAAACCATATGTTACAAAAATATCATTACTTCTAACCAGAACTCATGCTTCTTGTATTTGCTATGTAATTGATGTTCCTTCAAGGTCTACAACACTATCCTCAAATGAACAGTATGCTCATCTCTGTCCTTAGAGTAATTCAAGATGTCTTTTATAAACACCACCATAACTTGTCTAGATATGGTCTGAAACTCTATTCATAAGATCTGTAAAGGTTGCAGAGCCATTGATTAGGCCAAAAGGCATCACAGTGAATTCATAGTGACCCAAACATGGTCCTTCGTGCAGTCTTGGGGTTGTCTTAAAGTCTAATCCTAAGTTGACAACACCCTGACCACAAATCAATCTTAGAGAAGACTCTCTTGGTCCTTGCAGTTAATCAACAAGTCATTCACTTGGGCGATGGGTATTTGTTTTTGATGTTATCTTATTTAGCTCTCTGTGGTCCATATATAGCTTCAAGGTTCCATTCTTCTTCTTTACAAATAGAACTGGGGCACTCCATGGTGACACACTTGGTCGGATGAATACTTTTTGTAATAACTCCTCTAGCTGAATCTTCAGTTCTTTAAGCTAATTGGGGTCATACGATATGGAGTTTTGGAGATAGGTTAGCATCAGGGATTAATTCGATCTCAAGGTTAATTTTCCTCTGTAGGGTAGTCCCGATAGCTTTTCAGGAAAACATCTCTAAATTCGCAAATTATAGAGATATCTTCTGCTTTTTCTTCCTTAATAGCAGGACATCGATAGCCAATATGACCTTTACATAAGGGCTCACTTGTTTTCATAACAAAATTTAAGGGACAGATTTTTCCTCTCTTTGCCCATACAACATATTTATCTCCCTTGTTCACCTCTTAAAATAACCTTAGGGTCCTCACAATCTATCTTGACCCCATAAGTACACAACCAGCTCATTTCCAGAGTAATATCAAAGTCTAACGAGTCAAATTGAATCCGAACTCCAGGAAAAACTATCCCACCGATAGTAATTGATAAAGTTTATGAGAGATAGAACACTCAACTCTAGATCATTGGGCAACTTGATCTATAATTGGTTTATGCCTCCTTATTCTCAAGGTTCACTTGCATGGCAGATCGTGTGTATATAAATGAATTAGTGGCAACTGAATCAATCAATACACAAAATGGCTTTGAAATTAAAAAAGAGCTCTAGTAACTACCGTATCAGAGATGGAAACTTCCTTCTTGCTTAATACGTGAGCCTTTCCTATAACTGCAGGCCTTGAAGGTGAGAGCCCTTGTTTATAGCCTTTAATCTTCAGGAACAGGTAGCAATTAGGTGCTCTGGACTAACGCACCACGCGCATTTGTTAGTTCCCACTTGGTAATCCGAAACGGTGTAGTTAGTTCTTCCACAAATCTGCTCCAAATGAAGTCAGGCCCTAGACCTTATTCTTAACAGTGTTCTACAAAATATCGGTTTCACCAGTTAGATAAAATGTTCCAATGTTCATCTTTTTATCCCCTGGAACCTCTACTACAATGAAAATTTTCTCTATTCCTTGAATCCATTCTTCAGGTTCTACTGGGTCATACTTTCCACTTTAGTGTCCTTTAGTCTGAATCAGGCCTTTTTCCAAGGAGCAGTAACCCATCAAAATTTCTCACTAGCAGAATCCAATTGCATGGCAAAGATTTTTATTATCAAACTTAAGCTTTATGTAAGCGATCTTTAATAGAAAACTGAGGTTGAATCAGCCAAAAAGGGTAGACACATTGCGCTTCCCTTAGCAATGGATTCCACAAGTTGGACAACAATCAACCCCCATGCATAGCGCAGTTAAGATCTACCTTCTATTCCAGCGTGCTACAAAGTTATCATCTATTGACATGGGTGCAACCCAATCATAATCCAGCTACTAGCAGCAATTGGGCTCTTAAAAATAGGTAAAAGTGACCAGAACTGATGAAGATGTGACATGAGAGTGAATGGTGCTGCAACTGGATGGGGAGATGCCATGAAGATAGGACGACTGAACCCCTAGTCAAAGCGAGGAATATCTAGACAGTTGATAATCCAACCATAATGGTAAATGGTATATTACCAGAAAATGCAGTGACATATTTTTAAGAGTAATATCTACTTCACAGATTGAGGTGGAGTCAATGGACTACTTGAAAGAGTTTGGGCAATTTAAGCAAATCTTGAATTGCAGTGAATTGAAGCAAAATGTCTCTTTAAAGTGTCCTTGGTTTCTCTTATATAGAATGGTCGGTAGTCAATGGTTTCAAAACTTATGTATAACAGAATAAGCCTTTCCAAAATCCTACAATTCAGGAGATACTACATCAAGAACCCACCTATAGCTCGCTTAGATGGAATCCTTGGGTTACAGAAGAAAATATATCTATAATCATTAAAGCATGTTAAAGTAGTTGTCACTTGAATCCAAGAACGCACAAAATGACACCCATATGATGAGGGAGCATATGCTCAAAGTTGCAGATACCCACTGACTTGGACAGTCTGTACCATCAGACTTCTAGGCTAAATTTTATTGATCAATGGTCTCCAAATGTGCTACAACATGGGTTATTGGAAAGCTTACTTTCTGTACTTTAACATAGACTAATCAAAACATCCCTATCGGATGGAATGCATAAGCTGCAAGTGAGCTAAACTCAAACTTTGCGCATTAGGATTCTGCCCAGTTTGCAGACTTTGATTTGTCTATTTGAATAACCAAATGACCTCCAATCCACTTGAAACTTGTTTCATATGAAAAATATCTCCTTAACCTTAAAATTGGGATGGAAAACTCTTTCGTAAATCATATTGATCATGGACAAAAGTTACTTCAAGGTCGGTCCTTCTGCACTGATCAAAACTGTCAAGTTGATTGAACTTGTGTATTCTGCCCATACTTAGTTTTCCCTATGCATTTAACATCAAAATGAGTCAAGGACCCTTCATCGAACACATCTGTAACAACCCCCACCCCTAGGGCTAGGAGTGTTAGTGATTCTTAAATTCCTGGGATGAAACAGACAGAATTTCACCTGTAAACTGGCCATTTTTTAAACTTAAAGCCTTACATCACATCCCCTGCATTGAATAGAAGTATAAAATGATATCAAATCAAGCTCAACGGTTATACACCGGATACCACAACTCTACGGGCCACACGCTCGGAGTACAAGAGTTTACATCCCAAAAAGAAACAATTCCAGCTAAAAGGATAACATACCATTCAGATGAGTGGCTCATATGGCCATACAGATATGGACAATATGACCATATATACCTGAATGCATTGGGTCACCTTTAACTTGTTATTCAGAATCACCCTCAAATCTGATGCTCGAGACCAATACACATTATATGGACCCATCTGACAAAGAAGAATATACGAGTAGAATATGTGGGACATAAGCAGACACTATTATTGCCTCAAATCTCCAATGATATCATAAAAATCCTCACTAATCAACTTTCTCGATCTCTGAACTCCACTCTCCATACTCCATATTCCATCAAGAAAATCTAAACCTGGCTCTGATACCAAATCTGTAACGCGCCTAAATTAATCATGTTTCACTGTTTATAATCTCCTTAATAAATTCCTTAATTATAACTGATAAGCCTAATGATTGGGGCGTTATCGCCGTCCAAAGGACAAGGCTTGAAGTAAGTGTACTAAAAGTAACATAGTTAAGCATAACCTTAACCATACACATTCACTCATAATCAACCATTTACAATCAGGTGTTAACCAATGCAAGGTTTATAAACCATAGTAAAATAATTCACCATAATCTATATCTTCATCCACTGAAGAATTCAAAATACAGCGTTAAAGTATGCATATACTGCATCATTACTGATCCATCCAGATTTCCTTGCTTAACTTACTCTGTTCAGCTGGTTTGCTAGCATGAGGGCGATTCCCTGAGCATTTTCCTAAAACAAAACATGAAAACATTTTGAACTGTGAGCTGAAGCTCAGTACATGCATTCCTGTATTGTCAAATGATCTCTGAATAAATTGTTTGGCGTCCGCTTTGCAATTCAATTTAAGTTAAAACAGGGAATGAGATGAATATAAAACTACATTACTAGTTATTATCTAAGAGTGAATCCCTTGATACTGTTACGATCTATGGATAGGTGTACACCTGTCAAGCCGATCGGGGAACCTGACCTGAAGCCGCGCGGGTAACTTGAGGGCAATGCCCTGTAACTGATAACTGATTGGGTCACTAATTATGTGATAAATCACTGATTAAACTGATTCATTGATGTACTTATCAAAATATTACAATTTCAATAAATACGTGCTGATTTTTAAAGATACAGGCAATGAACGTGCCTGGAGTCTTTAAAATGATATTTCACTTGATAATACGTATGCACAATGGAAAATGATAGACTAAGCCCCGATTCTGCTAAAGAAATGTAATTATAGGTAAATGCAGTTAGTAAACCATATTCACTGACATAATTTGTAACTTTAATAGAAATTGGTTAATTAAAAAGACTTCTACAATTCCAATAATTCAATATATGACAAGTTAAATCAAAATGATCTAAATAATAAATCAGTTAGGGTTATGGAACTTGAAATTCAACAAATTAAAACAAGATAGATCAAATCAAAATGATTGAACTGATAACGAAAAGATTTTAATTGATATAAATGAAATATGGGTTTCTGATATTTCTGAAATGGATAATAGAAGGTGTAATGCTTCCAAATGGATAATAGAATGTGTAATAATTCCAAATAGATAATAGAAGGTTTAATGTCGTGAGGGGTGTTGTGAGATTCATAAAGGTTCAAATAACCTCAGTTTGATCCATTAAGCACTGATTTCTTTCTTCACATAAGACCGTTTGATGGTCTACTTTAGAAAATCCATATCTTTCACTCCTGACCTCCTGTTAAGATATAAAACCACAATATGAAAAGCTCATAATGTCTACTAAAACGTTTATTTAGGACACAAAGTATGATTCACATAGTAAGGTCCCTAAAATTGGGGTAGAATATAGAGGTACACAATTTCGATCCAATCTGCGCAGTCGTAGCAAAATGACCATAACTATTTCCACAGAACTCATATTAAGGTGATTCAATAGGCATTTGAAAGATAACTCCTTGTCTATCCATACACCAAAAATCACAATTGTTCAATGAGCCAATCAATACCAGTTTGTTTCGTAAGGTTCCCTATTCCAGTTTGTTCCCAGTTTTGATGAATTTTGTGCAGTTTCCGTAAATTGATCATAACTTTGTCCACGCAAGTTGGAATTAAGTAATTCCAAATCCAATTGAAATCTAACTCATTCAGATATCAACCCACTAGAAAGTATGATTTTTTGATGTGCCAATTAATACTAGTTTTCTCCCGAAGTGACCCCTATTTCATGTCTATTTACTGCTTAATAATCACATTTTTCAATCTTTTCTTCACATAACCACCCGCTAAACACTCTCTAACTTATATAAATCAGCATAAACATCTTGATATTCATTACTATTACCAAAGATCACAAAATCTCACTTAAAACAGTCAAAATCCATCATCACCACCTAAACTTGCATGATCATGAAGAACTTCAAACGTTGCTTATTTTCAAGCATAATCCAACCATTAAAACATCAAAATAACTCTTATTTATATCAAGATAAATTATCCACAATCAAATCCAACATAAAAATCCAAAATGAAATTTGATTAGGTTAGACTTTTACCTTGCTTAGTGATCAAAAGGGAGAGATGGAGGTGTTACTGGATGTGGGAGGTGTTTGAATGGTGCATGGTGGTTGATGGGGTGGCCACCTGGTGGTGGCTGGTGGCGGCTGTGGTGGCTGGTGTGGTGGTGGCCATGGAGGGGAGAGAAGAGGAAGAAGAAGATGGCCTTGTGTGGAGGAAAGCAGGAAGACTAGCCTTGCCTTTGCTAGCTCAGTTTACTTGGATGAAAATCATCTAAGTAAACTTGGCTGAGATTTTAGCTCCAAAAATATCTTGCTAATTGTAATTAGGGCCTAATGATGGTAATTAGCGAAGCGAATGGATTAGAAACTTGTTGGGTCGAAATTAGCCTTCAATGGGCTCTGGGTTCGGAAAAAAAATATCAAACCGGGCGCGATTAATTAAATTTTTTTTCCCGAAGCTCGAAATTAAATGTGATGTCATGAGAAATAATTTAATTTTTTAAATCATAATTATCGAGGCCTACTATCAACTTTTCCGAAATTGATACGGTAAATGAAACTTGAATTGTAAAGTGGGGCCCGAAATTGAGTTCTCCCAACCGGATGATTAAATGAGATAAATAAATGTGAACAATTAATAACATGACTTAATTAAATAAATGAACATGATTTAGGGTCGGGCTATTACAGAGTGCAACAAAGGGGGAGAGAGAGACCAACAAAGAGAGAAAGAAGGAGCTCCATGGTCGCCGGTGACAGGTAAAAGAGGTTTCCGTCGTTCATAAGTCACCAGTAAGTTGTTTAATCTCAGTTAATTTGATTTTTAAAATTGAAATTTTTAAGTTAGTTGGTGTTTTGGTGGTGGTTGCTTTGTTGTTCATTGTTTGCAGAGTTGCCGCCGTTGCCACCTATAGCCTTTGCTGCTCTTATGGAAGATGGTTTGAGATGCTTAGTCGAGTTGAGTGAATTCTTCAGAAACCTATGCTCCACTGAGTTATATGTTAGCATGCTTGAATAGTTGAATAAGAATAGTGCTGTAATTCTTTGTAAATTGGAGATAGTTTTCCCCCTGGATTTTGGAATGTCGTGGAACATTTACAGATTCATTTAGCGGAAGAACCTTTATTAAGTGGCCCTGTTTGATATTGATCGATGTGTCCTTTTGAAGAGATATTTTGGCTGGATGAAGCCTACAGCAAAGAACAAAGCTCATCCAGAGGCTTCCATGGTTCAGGCATACTTAGCATTTGAGATTAAATAATTTACTGAGTATTATTTTCAGTCAAGTTTGGATTGTCCAAGAATTGGGCGTAATGAGATTATGCAACAACCTGAACCGCAAATGCCAACTCTTTCGGTGTTCAATCGTAAGGGTACTCCATTTGGAAATCGAGGCAAAAGATATCTTACTGAGCCAGAGTATCATGGCACTCGCCTTCACATCTTATTAAATTGTGATGAAGTGCAACCATATTTGGAGTAAGTTTATCAGTTATTTAAAGTTTCATTTTTATACTTAAATAGTGGAATAATTAATTACTTTGAATCTTTAAATACAGTTGGTTCAGAATCCAAACACGAGTGATGTGGAAATTGACTTATTTATCGAGTCAAATTTTACACAGTGGCTTAAATACAATGTAAGTAATTTTTCATAACTAATCTTCAATATTGTTTTTTAGTCTAAAAAGAATAATGCGTTTTTTTCCTCATAGGTCAATTCTTACCAAGTGTTTGGTAATGAGAGACAAATTTTTTGGTGAACTTATCTCATGGACCTATTATGGTAGTGGAATGTTTTTCTGAGTATAAAGTGAATGGATTTCGGTTTCATATCAAGGCTAGGAATGAAGGTGAAGCCACATATAACTATGCCATGTGTATCTGTAACACCCCGAATTTCTAATTCCTTTCTTTATTACTAATATTAACCTACGTGGTAACGGAAAACCTAACTAGGGTGCTACCGCCGTATTTTCTTCATAGAAATACTAGGCTGAGTATCAACCAAAGCTTCAATGTAACCGATTCTTCAATAATACTTCAGTTTAAAATTTCAACCACGATTAAAGCAATGACTAAGATAACAAAATCCATTACAAGTTCCTTCTGAAAACAAACTGATTATTCCAAGCTATAACTTAACCGACGGAGCCTCACTCTAACTTTAAGTCCCCATTCCCATGCGCATGCACTTCACCTGAAAACAAAACATTTTACAAAAATGAGATAAACTTAATAACAATCACCCCTAACAGTAGAGGTACGCACACAAATTCATTTTCAAAATATTTTAGGGGTAGGGAAAACAAAACATGCATGCACTTTTTGGGGGGGGGGAGGCTAATGGCCTTCAACAATAAAACATAGCTCACAGTCTCACCCGTAAAGCCATTTATTATACATTCATACTTGCTCTTAGAATTTCACATCAACATACATATTCCAACCCGACACAATCGAATCCCCAAAGAAAGTCCACAATATATATATATATATATATATATATATATATATATATATCTATATATATATATATATATATATATATATATATATATATATATATATATAATCTCAACAAAATCAGTCCAATCCCCAAACGCACACTGATATAGCAAGATAACTCAACACAAGCCACACCACTATTTCATTCCATGTTCAATCAGTAAAATCCATAATTCTATGTATAACAAAGACATTCAAAGATAGCCCTTACCATTCTCATCAAACACATCTTTTCAAATAACTTCGGGTGGGCTAGGGCATGATTGTTACCTGGAAATCCGTAAAATTACGGGCTCGGTTTCTTAATTGGGCCTAATAATCAGCAGCTGGACCAAAACAGCGTCGGCACTTAGTCTAAATCTTACAAACCACATCTACAGCCCATCCCTCACTTAAAATAATTTTTCTACAATTTTTAGGCACTCTTCGGAATTTCCAAACGTGGTTATTCTAGCGTCCAATGCAGGTTAGAATTTAGGTCCATCTTCCAGAAGCCATAACTAGAGCTTCCCATGTTGAAACTCGAAGGTTTTACCCATTCAAGAATGGTCAACTCATCCCCTACAAATTCTATGTTCAATGTTTCTTTGAAATCTACCAATTACTAGGTTGAAAACCTCCAACCAAAATCCCTATCACTGACTATCTAGATCTGGATAGCCTCCATTTACTTATCCATAACTTACCCAATTTAAATCCGATTCTAGTGATTCAAAAGCCGTACTTTAGAGGACACTTTCTTCTAATTACCATAAACATTTTGTGATTTTGGATCAGTACAACTCTATGGAAAAAGTTTTAAAGTTGAGGTAAAATCTATCTCTAACCAGTGACATTCTGCCCAAACCTTAACCCTAAAGTGTGTCCCATTTTGGCCACGATTTTTAATACAACCAATCCGTGACTACCTATACCGATCCCAACGATCCTATGCCCCCAATAATCCAAGTCAAGTCAAGGTTTTTAACTTCTAACCGAATTGAAAATCAAATATGCTATCATGCTCACCTTGGTTCGGTTTTTGGGACAAGAGCGATTGGATCGTCACACCTTTGAATGTTAAAATCTGAAAAACAATTATAAAACTTCTACTAACATTTGCACACTTGAGTCCTTAACTCAAAAATATAATTTTCAACCAAGAAAAATACAAACTTGTAGGATTGTATGCATGCACCCCACTTACCCACTCGCCAAGAGAGAAGAGGGGGGAAAAGAGGTACCGGCTACTGGTGGCTGTCGGCAATAGGCAGTGGCGGTGGTGCCCTAGACGCAGCGGCCGGTGGTTGGTTATGGTGGAGAGAGCGGTGCATGGGGTAGAGAGAGAGAGAGGAGAGAACCGTGAGTTAGAGAAAAGGAGTGGCATGAAGTCTAGGGAAGAAAAGAGAGAAAATAAAAGAAAAAAGGGGGTAGCCGGCTAGGGTAAAAGAAAAAAAGGGGGAAACTTTTGGGGGAAAAAAAAACATCTTAGGCCAAACAATTAAGGAGTCCACCAAAACTTAATTATAATTGGGTAAATAAACATTTATGCATAGGGGGTAAATAATAAATCAAATAACAGATAACTCGAGGGAATTACAACCCAAATAAAAATTTTCAATCTATTATATTTATGAAATAGGTAAAATTTGAAAAGAAGTCATGGAGGAAAAATATTTAGCATTGACTTCGATTATAAGAGTTGGTCCACATCACATGATTCCCCATATTGGATTTCCGGGATTTTACATACTACCCCACTTAAGAACGTTTCGTTTACGAAACTTCAATAAACTGCGGAAACGCTATCATTACGTAAATGAATTTCCGGGGTTTTACATACTACCCCACTTAAGAAAGTTTCGTCCCCGAAACTTATACGTACTTGGTTACAGGAACAAGTGAAGGTATTTGTCTTACATCTCCTGCTCTGGTTCCCATGTTGCTTCCGACATCTCGTGGTTGCCCCCAGAGGACCTTCACCAAGGGCATCTTCTTCCTATGAAGTTATTTCTCTCGCCAATCCAGGATTTACACAGGCTGCTCCTCATACGACAGGTCTTCTTGAAGCCATATGGGGTCAGGCTTGATTACATGAGAAGGATCTAGGATATACTTCGGTAACTGTGACACATCGAACACATTGCGCACCCTCGGAAGCTTAGGCGGTAGTTCTAGCTGATACGCTACCTCCCCAACCCTTTGTGTAACTGGGTACGGCTACCTTGGGCTAAGCTTTCCTGCCATACCAAATCTCGCGATTCCCTTGGTTGGGGATACTCTGAGAAACACCTAATCTCCCACTTGAAATTCTAAGGTCCTACGCCTTTGGTCGGTGTATCTCTTCTGGCGGCTCTAGGCGGCGTTCATCCGTTCCTGAATCACTTAAATCTTGTCAGTAGTGGCTTGAATCAATTTAAGTCCAATGGTTAGGGCCTCGTTGATTTCTTGTCAACAGAGCGGCGTTCTGCACCTTATCCCATACAGCACCTCATACGGGGCCATCCTAATACTTGCGTGGCAACTGTTGTTGTAGGAGAATTCGATTAGTGCCAGCTATTCGTCCCATGCTTTCTTGAAGTCCAGGGCACAAGCTCTCAGCATGTCTTCCAGTGTCCGAATGTTGCATTCAGTTTGCCCGTCCGTGGCTAGATGGAATGCAGTACTGAAACGTAATAATGTCCCAAATGCCTCCTGTAGCTTCTGCTAAAAATCTGACTAGAACCTAGTGTCTCGATCCAACACTATGGAGCTGGGCACTCTGTATAGTCTCACTATCTCCTGGAGGTACGCTCAGGCTACCTGGTCCAGAGTGCAGGTATTTCTCATGGCTATGAAATGTGTCGTTTTAGTGAGTCCATCCACTATTACCCAGATTGCATTGTTCTTCCTCTGGGTCATGGGTAAGCCTACCACAAAATCCATGGACACTAAATCCCACTTCCACTCAGGGACGTCTAATGGTTGCAGAAGTTTCACCGGTTGCTGGTGTTCAATCTTCACCTTTTGACAGGCTAAGCATCTCGTCACGTAGTCAGCTACTTTCTACTTCATGTTGCTCCACTAGAATGTCTGCTTCAGATCCTTATATAATTTATTCCCTTCCGGGTGTACTGAATGTGGAGTATTATGTCCTTCATCCAAAATCTTCTTCTTAAATTCGTCTACAACAAGAACACACACCCAGTTGTCGAACCTTATAGTACCATCTTTATAGATAACAAACCTGGGTGTTTTCCCTACCAATATCTCCTCCCTAATTTATTCCAGTTAAGGGTACGTAGCCTGTGCTATTTGAATTTCCTCTATAAGGGTTGGCTACATTTCCATAGCGTAAAGCATAGAATTGGTTTCTGGGGTGATCACATTAAGTTCTAACTTCCAGAATTCCTCACCCAAGTCACTGGGTAGTGCCAACAAGCAGTTTGGTGTCGGGTACGGTCGACGACTCAATGCATCGGCCAGTACATTCGCTTTTCCCGGGTGGTACTGGAAATGGACGTCGTGATACTTCAGGAACTCCAACCACCTTGTCTGCCTTAGATTCGAATCCTTTTGCGAAAAGATGTATTTCAGACTTCGGTGGTCAGTGAAAACCTCGCAATGTACCCTGTACAGGTAATGCCTACAAATTTTTAATGTGAACACAATAGCTGCTAGTTCTATATTGTGAGTCGGGTAGTTCTGCTCATTAGTCTTCAGTTACCACAAGGTATAGGTTATAACACGATGCTCCTGCATTAGCATGCATCCCAACCCACTCCTAGATTCATCACTATACACCACAAAGTCCTTGTCGATGGTGGGTAAGGCCAATATAGGTGCACTCATTAGTCTTTTCTTAAGTTCTTAGAATGTTTCTTCACATCACTCTGTCTGCTTATACTTAGTGACCTTCATGGTCAGGTTGGTAAGCAGGGTGGCAATCTTTGAAAAGTTCTGAATAAACTATGATAGTACCCCACCAAGCCCAAGAAACTCTTCACGTTTGTTGAATTCTTAGGTCTTGGCCACTTCATTACAGCCTCTATTTTCTGAGGATCCACAGACACTCCCTCATTAGATACTACATGCCCAAAATGCCATTTTACTCAACTAGAATTCACACTTTGTAAACTTGGCATATAACTCGTTCTTCCTCAGTACCTCTAGAATGGTCCTCAAGTGGTGAGTATGATCTTAAGGAGTGTTTGAGTAAATCAGTATATCGTCAATAAACACCACCACAAACTGGTCCAGGTAGGGTTTGAAGACTCTATTCATGAGATCCATGAACACTGCTGGGGCATTAGTGAGCCCAAAGGCATTACTACGAACTCAGAATGCGCATAACGGGTGCGGAAGGCAATTTCAGATATGTCTTTATCCTTGATTCGGAGTTGGTGATACCCCGACCGAAGGTCTATCTTAGAGAGGTTCCCCGCACCTCTTAATTAGTCAAAGAGGTCGTCTATTCTTGCAAAGGGTATCGATTCTTGACTGTGATCTTGTACAGTTGCCTATAGTCTGTGCATAACCTTAGAGTTCCATCCTTTTTTTCACGAATAATACTAAGGCTCCTCATGGAGACGTACTAGGTTGGATGTATCCTTTTTCTAACAGCTCGTCCAGCTATGTCTTTAATTCCTTAAGTTCCACCGGTGCCATTCAATAGGGTGCTTTAGAGATGGGGGTGGCTTCGGGTACCAGATCAATACAAAACTCTACCTCTCTAAGGGGTGGCATATTGGGAACCTCCTTTAGGAATACGTCCGGGAATTCTTGCACTACTGGAATGTCTTCGAGGGAGGGTTCAGCAATCTCAGTTTTCACCACATTACACAAACCCCTCACATCCTCTTCGTAACAACCTGCAGGCTTTCATTACGGTAATCAGTTTTACTACCAATCTTGAGACCTTCCTTTTATGCACTACTTTCTTTCCATTGGGCCCCCTTAATGTGACTCCTCGTTTTGGACAGTTTATCTGGGACTGATACTTTGTTAACTAATCCATTCCCATGATGACCCCAAAATCAGTCAATTCGAACTTCTACAAGTTGGCTAAGAACTCATGCTCATACATCCTAATAGGGCAGTTCTCATATAATTCATCGCACTTCACGGTCTTCCCATCCGGGAGAATCACAGACAGTAGAGAGGGTGTACTGGTCAGAACTAACCCTAGTGTCTCAACCAGTTTAGCAGAAATGAAAGAGTGTGTAGCACCTGAATCAAACAAAATATCTACTGGTTAAGTTTGGATAGAGAATATACCCATTACTACATTTGGAGCATCCTCCGCTTCTTCCTTGCACATCACGTATCTTCTGCCCCAGTGTTCTACGGTGGTTGGTTGGGGGGTCTAGCTTGGTTCTACTGGGGTACTTAGGCCTGATTATTTAGGTTGGCCACCTACCCAACTCGGTTCTGGTAATGCTGCTGGGACTGTTGTCCCTGTCCCCCATGACCTTAGTTAGCAGGAGGTGGGGCATATGGGCAATCCCAAATCTGATGTTGAGGGCACCCGTAGCGGAAATACCTCTTGACCGAACGACACTCCCATACATAATGTCCTGACTTCCTGCAAGCATTACAGGTCACCCTAGGCCTAGTGTTGGGGTGCTAGCCTCCATGCACGTTGTTGTTGGACTAATGGTTTCCAAGAGGCCTCTTGTACGGTTCTTGCGAGTGGAAGTTTTCTCGCAGATTTCCCTTTCTTTTAATTCCACGCTGCTCGTTAAAGTAATTGTTTCTCTCCTTCATTGCCCTCTCCACATTGACTGCGATATTGTATAAGTCTACGTAGGAGCTGTACTGATACACCGATATCCTTTCCTTGATGTTAGGGTTGAGCTCGAACTCGAACTGGTTCATGTTGAGCCTCCCATTGGCTACGAAGGCTAGAGCAAAATGGGAAAATTCTATAAATTTGGAGGCATACTCCAGCACGCTCATTCCTCCTTGTTGCAGCTGCATGAACTCATTCTTCTTCGCCTTCTGGAGGGATACGAGATAAAAATGGTCCTTGATCAACTCTTTGAACCTTCTCCAGTCGAATCCAGGCCCGTACTATCTCTCTCACACCGTGACCGACCATAGGTCGGCGTTGTCCTTCAAATAAAACACTGAAAATCCCACCTTCCACTCCTCAGGGCATTGGAGAGCATAGAACAACTTCTCCATGCCCTGGATCCAATTCTCAAAGGCCTTGGGGTTGGGGGTGCCATCGTAGATGGGTGGATTGTGACTCGCAAACCTCTTGAACATATACTAGTTGTCATCCTCAATCTTCTTTTCCTTAGCCTCCATAAGCCTTTGCAAGTGCTCGTTCTGTAGCTGCAGCTATTCCCCTTATTTCTGCAGTAGCTCCAGCATTAGGAGGTTGGAAAGTTCTGCCCCCGTAGGTGGGTTGGTTTCCTCCACCTAACTGCAGGACCCATTCCCATTCCTAGGGCGGAGGGCTTCCAACCATTCCCTGAAGTGAAAAATGGGAATCTCTGGGTTCATAGGGGTCCTTGAAACAAGGTGGGGCCCAGTATGAGATTCGTCTTGTTTCCCACCATTCTATTTGGGAAATAAGTCAAGTTTAGTTCCTCTCCTAATAGTTCGCGACACGCGTATCGCTATAGTTCAATAAGACATTGCATACTACTATATCATGCAAAGACTTAACATAGGCTTTTATCCAAAGTCATATCAACTTGGCTATGCTCATGTGGTCCAGTCACTTCATCACATGCCTCATAGACATTATATCGACAACACATTCACATAGTTCACATCATTCAAAAATAACGAACATTGGCATCTAAGTAACTCAAAAAAATTTCAATTACATTGATTTTAAACCACAGACATTCCATACCAATACTCTTCATTACATAAATGATCAATAACTTTGTTAGCCCACAGTGGCTTAACAGAAGA